>JAZKJV010011759.1:0-270000 GCA_037367405.1 Ottelia alismoides
ATATATATATATCCCACCGTCTTCACATCAAACTGGGAGATGTGGGACTAAAGAATTGGTTGTGGTAAATGGATCCTGGAGGGGTCCATTTACTCATCCCTCGTATAAATGACGCATAACCACATACTCCAACACTCCCCCTTAAGCTGGAGCATGCACTGCTCAGCTTGGACAAACAGAAAGAAAACTCAACTCATGCTACAAGACACTACAAACAATATCAACTCAACACACACAATTGTCGGATGTTGTCGAGGACATTGCTTCTCATGTTGTGCAAGTGAGGAGGGCAAACAGGTTGGAGTGTGAGTCAACTGAATCTCCTCGTCAAAGAGCATATGCTTTGTACTGCGCCTGTCAGAGTCACTGCAACTGAAATGAATCTCATCGTGGGAGTACTCTGCCCCGCCACAACATGTGGAAAATTGCTCCATCTCTGAAAAAGGTTTGGAATATGACAAATGGATCTGCAATAGACTTGTGACTCTACACAATACACCCCCTTTCTCGCATACTTGTCGGAATGAAGACCTGGACTAAGTTAGGAGAAGACAATAACATGGGGAAAACAAGAAACCAAATAAGCCGACTTCATTTTTTCTCAACTTTTCTCAATCAAAATCATGTTTTTTTTAAATGTCATTCCACATTTTTTACGACTTTCCGTCTCTTTTTTTTGAAATATACGTATGGCCCTTTTTCATGTTTTTTTTGAAAACACGATCAACTAGGGCCCACAAATGCAGCTCCTTTTTTTAATGCTGTGTTTTTTTAATTATCGACAGAATGGTCCCCATTTAATTTTTTATTGGGCATAAAATAAACTTCCTCCCATCCTTTTTTTAATTAGGAGATATGGCCCACTTTGGCTTTATATTAAGGTTCCCACTTGGGAACCCTTTCTCGACGTCAACACCGTCGCTCCCCCGATGGGGGCATGCTTCTCATGTCCTCGCCTACACGCTTGAGCGTGCGATGCGAGGAGTTGGTGTGTTGCCTGAGACGGTAAGAAGGAGATGGGGCTGCAGGAGCTCATCGCCCTGCTGGAATCTTGTCGTCTTGTTGTTTACCCCTAAGGAGATAGGGTCTACGGGAGCTGGGGGTCTGTCGCCGCCTTGGAGACGATAAGGGGCTTCAGTTGGCGCGGGAGGTGCGCCTCACCGCCGAAGGGGATTTGCATCGCCTAGGAGGAGGGCGGAGCTTTACAGGAGCATTGTGCGGTGATGCGCGCTTGGTAAATCCTATTGGAGTATCACACATGGAGGATCCACCAGAAGCATCACGTGGAGAGCAGCTTGGAGGTGCGCCCTTGGTGATGCACGCTTGGTGATCTTCCTAGAGGGTTGGTTGCACAATTGAAGGAGATGCTTCGCCTTCCTTAAGGGGGCTGCTGGAGAGATCTCTGCCGAAGGAGCTTCGTGAGGACTGCGTTGGCTAGATCCAGGGTTTCCCAATGAAACCCTAGTTATTTTTCTGCAGAGATTGTGGCTGGAGAAGATGTCGCCACAACCGACCCGATATGAATGTAAAACATGTTTAGGGTTTGGAAAAAAACCCTAGTTCTCAACCTTTGAACATGTCGTAAATCTTCATAATAATGAACCTTCATAATCAGCTCTAACAAAAATTGAATCTCGGAAAAACAAATGGAAAAATAACATCGCAAGAATCAAACCCTCTCTAATACCATGTTAGAAAATAGGAATGCGGAAGCGGAACTGATAAGTGGAGAACGAACTAGAAAGATAAACATGGAACACCATGATTTTTGCGTGGAATCCTACTCCCTATGGAGTGGGATGAAATTACGTGAGAATGCGTTAGAGGGCTGATAATCTATTGCTTTTCTCATCTGGATACAAGGGTCGTGTTGGTCTATATATAGCCCCCATTGAGTCTCCACATCTCCAAAATGAGAGATGTGGGACTAAGCAACTGTATGGGGATCCATTTACCCATCTCTTATATAAATGACGCATAACCAAATACTCCAACAATATTGCATTCTTTTTCTTTAACATTCTAGAAAATAAACAATAATCCATGTCAAAAAAGATGTATGTAACCACAATCTCATCAAAGTATGTCCAGAAATATACACGTACCAAAGATATTGTCTCTCAGAAGTATAAGCATTTCCTTTTTCTTTATATTTGACTAGTGGAAAGCGCTAGCGTGAAGTGTCCTCTGTTGGACCGTACCTACTTCTTTTCGAATAGTAAGCACGATGCAATAAAAGTAAATTGTACAATGTAAACCAAGTACGAACATTGTCTAGTGCAGAAACAACAATAAGCTCATAAGTACCAATCATGGACAACCATTATTGTTCTTCAAAGCTCCAAAGTTCCTTAACATTCCAGGATATACACGGGGACCACACAAAAAGGATACTCTACGAGCAATTTCTTAATATGGTTATAACACTAATCTACTAGTGTAACAGAAAGGGAACAGGTTGAACATATACTCTCCAGTGTATACACACACTAACAAACAACTGAACAGAAAGGGAACAGGTCGAACATGTACTCTACGAGACAAGACTCAACTCATCGAGACACGACTCCGAGAGGCGAAGTATTACTATTAATTTAGATTTAACTGCTTATCTTCTCTCACCGAGACTAACTCCGAGAGATGGTACTATATAACCACTCACGCGTAAACTATCACGAACCGCACAAATCTACTGCTCGGTCAATGAATGTCCACGATGGTGTAGGGCATGAATCAAGACACAAGATCATCAAGTTAACCAATCAATCATACAATCACAAGTAGTCGAAAGAACTTACAACTACCTCTGTTTTTTTGGGATACATAAAACCAATACCAATATCCTTCTTCCCTACCTGCTTTGCTAACCACTGCCCGAAACTTCCCTCAAAGGGCTCACACTAAGAGACAAATTAGTATGGTAAACATTAATTGGGCTCTTATATACTAAACTCTAGTATGGAAGTGAAATCTAGCCAATAAGTTATACAACTTGACATCAAGCTCCATCGAGTAGACACTGGAATGTTATGGGGCACCAAAAACGAAGTATCACACAATCAACGTAAATGGAGTCGTGGACATCTAATTTTCTACCCGAGTACCCAAGGATACATGCCCATCCCATGTGGTCGCTAACTCCAACTATCCACGCACCACGGAAACACATCCATGTGCAAAGACGAAGCCACTCACGTGGAAAATGCAGATCTGTGAAAACAAACAATAAAACCAACAACAATCAAGGCTCTGGTGATTACGTGTAAGCAATACAATGCTCTCACTTATGTACTCAACACTTGGTATTATTTAATTCATTTACAAATCGAACCCTCTTTTCAAGTATAGTAGATCAACAGATATATAGTTACATTTATATATTTATTTCATATAATAAAAACCTATGCATGTCTATCATTTCTAGATTCTCAAAATTCATTTTAAACCATGATCTAGGTTCAGCCGATCATGGTTGATCGATCATCCTATTTTAGATGATCCATCAACCAATTAGCATGATCGATCAACCCCGCTCGATCAGTTAGTTAGCATGATCAATCAACCATGATTAATCCAATTGGCATGATCGATCATATCCAGAATAATGAGCAGACCTGTTACAAAAATGTGTCCATATTCCAAAATAAATTACATGTGAGTGCCATTTCCATGCTCATCTGGTACATGAAGCTCTCGAAATTGACGGAGAATGACGTGCTACAAAAAAGAAACTCCATGTGCATGCATTTAAAAACTCACTCAATTGATTCTAATACCCAGTTAATGTGATGTCCATGATGTGTGGACCCATCAACAAGAATTGGGGATGAGACCACATCTCCTGGGATGTTCCCTCGGGAATCTCCCCTACTTGGAACGACGATATCGGTACAATGTGCTCGATGTGAGCACCACCTTGGTGATGACCTTGATATTCCTTTCACGATGGTATTCCAGGATTGTCGATTGGGAAAAAATAATCCGACAAGGTGGCAGCATTCGGATGAAGTATCCGACCAAGTCCCGACGAGGGCCAAAGCTCCAACGACCAGACCCAATTGGTTCAGACCAGTCCCCTTTACATAGGGTCAGATTCAGTTAATCCTATCCACTTCGCATCCAAAGCTGATTACCAAACCGCAAACTTCAAATGCCGTATATGCCTCATGCAAACTTGGATTTTTGACATTTTTGGACTCGTTGGAAAGGTCTCGACCAGTACAACACATAAAATCATCATTTGTCTAATGTGGATATCGAATCCCCGTTGAATTTCAAAAACAATAGGTGTCTCGCCATATATCTTGCAGTTTGATGTAACAAGTATGAAACCAATTTGATTCTTTACAACTTATAAGTGACAACTTGCTTCAACTTCCTTACAATTACCATCGTCCAAATTTTGTACACCAAGTGACATCTTCCTATCCAACATTTTCCAAACGTTTACAAGAATATCATCTTGTCTAACTACTTTCCTTGATTTATTATTTGTAGACTCTTCTTCATTGTACTCGAATTCATGAGTCCTAGAAAATAATAATAATAATAACTTTCCTAATACTTGGACGTACGTCCGTTAGGAAGAATACCTAAGACTAAAACTAGACTTAAAACTACTCTCACATCACAACTTCGAAAAGATGATCCTTGATTCCCAATTAATACTCAAAGAATACCGATCACATAATACTTGGATTATAGTCTACAATAAGACTCCATGATACTGGGCATCGAAAAAAGGGATGCACACTGATTGGATAAAATCCATACTCGATGTGATCTCAGGACACTAAATTGGATCGGCTTTGAAGCTTAAACGGATAGTATTGCATGAAGATTTTTACAAATCTTGATTTGATTTATTCATACAACCCAAACCAACTAATTTGTATCTATCATCCATAAACCATTCTCCTATTTCATCTTTCAGTCTGGTTTCAATAGCATACAATCCTTGCCTTCATAGTTCATAGTGGCAACATCTTTCCTACCACACATCCTTTTTTAGGCAAAGGCAACCCTATCAAACAATCAAAAATATAGTTTAAAGTGCATGTTTATGTTTTAGAGTTGTTAAGAGTATATATGTTAAGAGAATATTCTATGTGGCAGGAGTATATGTTAAGAGAATATTTTGTAGTAGAGTATATGTTAAGAGAATATTCTATGTGGCAGGAGTATATGTTAAGAGAATATTCTATGTGGCAGGAGTATATTCTTGTCACCCTGTTAGGGGTATTTATGTATTTTCTCCTTTGAGATCTCTAGGGTTTTGTCCTATATAAGGGGCCCCTAGATCTCTAGAATAAAACAAGACTTTCTTTTCTTTTATTCTTTTCTCCACATGGTATCAGAGCAGCAGTCCTAGACCGGTGTTCTGATCGAAATCCCTCCGCCACCGCCAGCCCCAAGTCCTTCCCAAACAGCTGCCGGCTACCTACGACGGACTCCAAGCGCCTGCGGCGCAGCCCGTGCCGCCACTCGCTGCTCCAAGCGGCCCAGTGATGCCCCAGGGCTCGCCCGCGCCATCCCAGGTGCCATGCGCCTCCACTCATGCCCAACCCCCCCCCCTGCGCAACCTCGCACCACCCCAGGTGCCTACAACACCGCCTCGTGCTGCTCCAGATGCCACGCCCAGGCTCCCCGTGCCACCCTAGGTGCTCGCCAGCACCGTCCCATGTGCCCCGCGCTGCTCCCCACACATCAGCTGCCTCTCTCTCCTCACTTGAAGCTGATTACCTCATCGATGCACTACTAGGTCTCCGTGATGCTTGAATAAGATTGCAAGAACTAACTTGGTCACTTTTCTTGACTTACATAACCATCATGGCATCTGTAGGGTCCAAGCCCCTGTACCCGACTTCTTCTGTGATGGTACAGGGCACTTCTATAAAGTTAAAAGGTTCCGAGAACTACGTACTATGGTCCATATACTTCAAGGTGTTTATTGATGGTCAGCAAAAGAAGTATGTTCTCACAAAAGATTCGTCCAAGGAGATGGACAAAGACTATGATACCCGAAACGTAGACAACTGCCAAGTGATTATTTAAATAACGAACACGTCGATCCAAATATTGCATCAAATCTTCTATACAAGTAGATGACAAAGGCCAATGTGGGAGAGCCTTGAGAACACCTATTCCCAAAGACAACTAAGTCCATGCTCTCAGATATCTACACACGGATTTGTTCTGCAAATCAAGGAAATACATCCTTGGTCGAGTACTACAGGCTCCTCACTGGCTTATTTGAGGAGCTTCTTATCTTTCATCATGCTTGTTGTGATAAGCAGATAGGTGAGCGTGCAGAATGGCAAGTGTATCGTTTCTTATCAGGATTACATCCACGATACAAGACAGTGAAGGACCAAGCTATTGTGATACCCACTCTAAAGACCATATATTGTCAAACTACAGGAACTTGATTCTCCCTCTCCTCAGCTATCTACAGAGACTACTACACATTTTGCTAGAGGACGACCAAACTGCCAGGGAGGACGTGGTCGTGACTTTGGTTGTGGTCGTGGTTGTGAGGCTAGACGACGACATGACATCGGACGTGGACGTGGACAAGATCATGCCACTGCCTGCTATCCAGCATGCACTCACTGTGGACGCTGGAATCATCCATATGAACATTGTTGGCAAAGTTTGGCATGCCTACTAATGTCAAAGTGCCTATGAGGCTACCTCATACGAAGACCCATATGATAATACAGATACCTCGCCAGAACAGTCGTCTGGTAATAGTCAGACATCTTTTACTGCATATATATGATGACCGAAAAATCCCACAAAATCCAGGTAAAGATAAAAACAAGGGTCGTTGCGACCCGGATCGAGAGGAATCGGTCAATCAAGAAAATATGATAAGAACCACCAAACAGAGATAATCAAACAATAAAATCAAGAGCGATCCTTACTACTTTTATTAACCTGGTATAGCGACCAGGGTCGAACTCAAAGAGCACGGGATGGCCTTGCGGCCTACGAAGTAGTCAAAAATCGAAAATAAAGAGGAAATATTTTTTGGTGGATTTTAATTATTTTTAATGTTTTTGTGTTTTTGATTTTATAAGGAATATAGAAACAAGCAACTTCAACAATTATTAAAAACACTCAAAAATACACAAAAAATTTCAATAAAAATGTTTTTATGTTTTTTTATGTTTTTAAGTGTTTTTGGTGAATTTTTGAGAGTTTTTTAATTTTTATTTGATATCTAAAAATCAAGAAAGAGGAAAAATAAGGGTTACTATGCAGCCAGACATGAAAGATGAATTAAAAAATATAAAATTGATCTATAAATGTCTGGAGGCAATTTTTATGAAAAATAGATATAAAACCTAAAACTACAGAAAAAGAGTTTGCATTTTTTGAATTTTATAGAATTTTTTAGAGATTTTATAAGGCTTTTAGGGTTTTTGCAATTTTTATGGTTTCTATACATCCAAATAGCACAAAAATTTGACAGAAGCTAAAAAACACTAAAATTAACTATCACTAAATTGTTTAGAATTTTTAAAGAAGTTTTTATAGTTTTCTTTGATTTTTCAGTTCAAACAGTAACAAAAATGCGTATTTTCGATTTTTAATAATAGTAAAAGCCTAAAAAATGTCCCAAAAAATTAGAGAAATTTTTACACAGCGGCAGGAGCCCATGTTTCCAAATTTCACCTAATTTTGGATTTAATTTGATATTTTAATTCGATAAAAACAAGGCACATAGTTCACAGGGACCTAAATGTAAGAAAACATAGTTCCAAGGGCCAATCATTAACTAAAACAAGAAGTTCAGGGCCTTATGCAAAAAGTCCACGAAAACACGTGCAAGGCACGTGAATCAGACACATAGGGCATAAGTGTCATTCCTATTTATAAAAGATCAATCCAGAACATACATGAAACACAAGATAAAAAGTGCAAATAACCAAAATCCTCACGTGTCGATGCACGTGGCTCACATAAACATGGACTGAAATGCAAATAAAGGAAACATAGAGGTTCAAAGTGCAATTTATCCTAATTAAAAACAACGTGCTAAACTATTTACAAGACTGAATCGTAAATGCTAAAAGATGAGGGGCCTAAGTGCCTAATTACCCCTCTTATTACGGATCGAGGGTCGAGGAAGCGCCACGTGGAGATCCGATGGCTGAGAACTGAGGACGCCTCTTCGCCGATGAACGGTCCGGATCAAGCTCCCAGATGAATCAGGGGGTGTAGATCTCTCCAGAACGAACGACCACGATCTAAACTGGGGAGGGAGCTCGATCCAACGGTGGTTGAACCTCCTCCAAGAATAGCTCGTCGGCAAGAATTATTCTATAGTAAGTGGCTCCGATAAGGCTGCTGAGATGTTGAAAAGATGCGTCACGATGGTCCGCAGCTGGTGGGCACCTCCGATGAGGTTGGGAACGTCGGAGACGCTCCGGCGACGAAGGAGGAGCACAATGGTTGTGCTTCGACTGGGGGACCCCCAGAAGGGGTCCTTTGACCTGCAAAATGGCACAGCAAAACTCTTGGATCGAGGGCAAAGTGCCTCGACCCGTTAGCGGGCGGAGACGGTGATCGGGTGAGTCGCAACGTGGTCCTCCGATGAGCGATGGCGGAGGAGGACCGAACTCCTGCTCTGAGGCGAGTCAGGTTGATCGGATGGGTGAAGAAGGTAGGGAGGAGTCTCTTGAGAATTAATAGGGGGTCCGATGGTCGAATGGGTGACTGGAACGAGGTGAATTAGCCGGCGACGGCCAACGACGTGATTGGGCGAAATCTGAAATTATGCTAACCTAGGAGGTATCGGGGCTACCTGATGGCTGAGGTCGACTGGGCTGGAGATGCTGGACCTCCGGGGGTCTTTGCCTCAAGGGTTCGTCGGGTCCCGAGGCTCGGAGCACCTCGCGGCGGCGCACGACTAAGAAGATCGTCGGATCAGTGGCAGAGGATGGTCCCTCCTCGCTGCAACACTTGTATCCGATAGCTGTCGCTCTAGGGAAGAGAGTGGAGGTTCTGGGATGGGAAGGCGGAGCCAAAGATGACGTGAAAAGTACAGCGGAGGTGTGGTTTTATACTGGGAAGGGTCCGAAAAGAAGGAGTCGGGCAGGGTTGCTCGAAGTACGGACCCCTAGGGAAAGTGTCGGGCGTGAATCGCGTATGTATCCTGGAAGATCGGAGCCCGTGGTTTAGGTGAGAGGTAGTCGGATCAATGCGCGAAAAATTTTACACAAGGTTTTTGCAAACTTTTTGTTTTTCAAACATTTTACAAAAAATTTATACTATATACATAATTTTGATATGAAAATATTTACAAGCTATCTACACAAAAAGATTTTACAATCATTTGTACAAAAATAATTTTATAAATAAATAGGTATGTGCAAGATGAATTTTATATACAAGGGATTTTTTTAATTTATGGGTTTTAGCCATTTATATTTATAAGCACACTCACACAAAGTACGAGTTATGGCTAAAGTATATATGAAATATATACACACCCCCTATACTTAGCTCGAACGATGTCCTCAGAGTGATCAAGAGCGATGAAGAAGACATAACTCATGCTTAGTATAGGGAAGTGAAAAGGAATGGTATATACAAGAATGAAGAGAAGACTCGATGTTTCCACCTATACTTAGGATCAAGTAATCCTAAGTATAGCAAGCTGTACATGAAGGGAAATCCGAGTGGAATGATGTACAGGGTCTACCCCCCTATACTTAGGGTGAAATGTCCCTAAGTATAGGCAGCAAAACAGGGGTAAAAAGAATCAATAGAATACCCGAGAGTCCTACCCCCTATACTTAGGGTAAAGTACACCCTAAGTATAGCATAATCATAAGATGAGAAAAGGGATGTGGGACTAAAGAATAGAGTGATAGGGACAACTGGATCTATACAAGTCGGCAAAACAATGATATTCAGGCGTGAGATGCAATAGATGTGAGTCAAGAGACCACATCTCACGCAAAGTGAATAGGGGCAACATCAAAGACCCGCGGCTCATGATCTAGATATGGCTTGAGCCACTGGCCGTTCACTCGAAAGGTAGCATCAGAAGACAACTCAGATATATCAATACTCCCATTGTCATGTACCTTTCTAACCAAATAGGGTCCCTTCCATTTGCTCTGTAGCTTCCCTGGAAATAGACGAAGCCTAGCATCAAACAGCCATACTCTCTGCTCTGGCTCAAACTGCTTGTGGTTGATATGATAATCATGCCACTCCTTCACTCTCTCCTTATAATGTAGGATGTTTGAAAAGGCGGTATCACGAAGCTCCTCCAGGGCTACTAACTCTGCCCTCCTCTGATCTTCTACACTCTCTGGATCCAAAAGTATATCTGTAACAACCCAAAGTGACCTGTCTTTCAGCTCAACAAGTAAATGGCACGGCTTGCCATAAACGAGGCGAAAGGGAGATGTACCCAAAGGCGTCTTGAAAGACGTCCGATATGCCCATAAGACCGAGTCCAAAAGCTGTGATCAATCCTTTCGGTCAGGGCGGACGACTTTCTGCAATATAGTCTTGATCTCCCTGTTCGACACTTTAGCAAGACCATTCATCTGAGGGTGGTATGGAGTGGCAACTCGATGGTCTATGCTGAACTCGCTAGCAAGGACCTTTACCTTGTCATTGACAAAATGAGACCCCCCGTCAGATATCAACACTCGAGGTACCCCGAACTGTGAAATGATATTCTTCCTCAAAAATCTGCAAACAGTCCTAGCATCTGCTGTTCGGACGAGGATGGCCTCAACCCAATGACTCACATAATCGACGGCCAACAGAATGTACTCAAATCCCTGACTCCTAGGGAATGGACCCATGAAATCGATGCCCCATACGTCAAAAACCTCCCAGAAGTGTATGGGCTGCATCGGCATCATATCACGATGTCCACAAGTGCTCATCCTCTGACAGTCAGTACACCTCTTCACGAACTCATCAGAGTCCTTGAAGAGCGTGTCGCGACCCCGATTCTCGGGCCGTCGGATCCTCCCATATCCGGATCGGATTACTCACTAATAATTTATTCAGCAATCACAACTAACATTCAGAAACAGACTGCAAATAAAAATACTCAGAAGAAAGTATTTCAACACTTTTCCATTCACAAAATAAAGTTCAGATGATACACAGTCCCACTATAACCATTTACATGTACATCAGCTTGAAAGGAAAATATACAAAAGATTACTAACTACCTTAAAGAGTAAAGCTACTGTGGCTGGCTGGATGTCTAGTATGTAAGCTGAATGATTTTTTTTAAAGTCCTTGCGATGGCTCACCGACACCTATTGGGTTTTCCATAAATAATAGGATAAAAATTAGCGAATGCTAAGTAACGAAGAAGAGAAAAGCAAACAAATTGTGAAATTTTTCAAAACTTGATATCACAAAAATTTCATTCCTTTTTCATTAATTTAAGTTCTATTCCTTTCTATTCCACATCAGGGATTAGTCCAGGGGAACCCCACCATTATTGGACTCCGAAGCTGTCGACCCTTCGGGATTGGAGATTGTGTTGATCTTGGTAAGCTTATGCCGCCGCACGTCGCCTCAACCAATCCTCCAATACTACCATGACAATTTCCTTTTCTTTTATTAAACAGGGTCTCAACCCTCAGCCTGGAAAATCAAATGAGCACACCGTCCTCGAGGACTCGGTTGCTTAAAACCTCAGGCTAACATTTAATCATATAACCTAGCGGCTTTAAATACATGTTATCGTGACCCAGCCACTATTGAACCACCCGTGCCTCCACATGGCACGACCACATCTTCCGCCGTTCAACCCGACGATATTGGCTCCCGGTACCACGCGTTGCAAAACATTCATTTTGTGCGCACTTATCATAACAGGGCAACCGTGTACCACCTATGTAGGGAAACGCCAATACGGGTTCCTTCGGACAAACCTACAGGTTGCATGCCCGACCTGTAGTTCTACTCCCAGTCATTCTTAACGTGACACACGATCCTTTTCAGTATCTAACTCAAACCATATCAATTCCCATGATGTAATTCTTTCGTTAAGTCTTCGATTTGCATAATCAACAACACTTAGTATATACTCATATATATATGTTAACACATACAGTAGTAGTAGTATATGTACCTTTTCTCTATTTTATTTTCTTTATGGTATGCTTTATGTAATTTACCCATAGGCCACTCTCCTATATAAGAGAGCCTAGGGTTCATGTAATAAACAAGTCATTCATTTTTCCCAACATGGTATCAGAGCGATGGTCCTAGACCGGAGTTCTCGAAACCCTAACCCTAGCCCACCCCACCCGCCGGCCTCTTCTTCTCTCTCCATCTCATCGGTGCCGAAGGAGATCTCCATTGCCGCTCCTCTCTCCAGCGCCGCTGCTCTCGCGCCTCTGCGCGCTGTGCGCGAGCGTGCGCTCGTGCACGCTGTAGCACCTGTGCGATGTGCGCTACTGTGCGATAGCGCCTGCACGCGGTAGCCTCCCCTTCCTGTCGGTGCTGCTCCTCTACGCGATCGCGCGCCACAGCACCTAGCAGCGCCTGTGCGCCTTCCTGCGCCAGTGCGCAAGCCAACCCTGACGCCTGCTTGATCTCCTGTGCATCACCAGAGCATCGCCTGCGCCTGGACATATTCTCATGCACATCTCTGTGCATCTCCAGTTGCGTGTGCGCATGCCTCTTGCACGCGTGTACGTGTGCTAAGCCCTAAGCCCAAGGGCACACACACGTCTTGATCTACATGGGGTTAGTTGCTTGAGGTCTACACATGCAACTAATCCCATCCATGTCATTGTAGACAAATCACATATTTTGTCAATTGTTCCAGTCTTCAGTATCCAGTATGTCAGAGAGCAAGGCAGATATCCCATCTATTGGTGCATTTCGTGGTCCAGCGCCTATTGTAAAGATGGACGGTACCAACTATGAACTGTGGGCAATGCAGTTCATGAGCATGATGAAGTCGACGGGTAAGAAGCACATTCTTACCGATCCAGAGCCTGCTGAGAAGACTGGAACCAATGCCTCTTGGGAGGCTGATGATGCACATGCCAAGGTTTGGCTATCTGGGACATTGGCTATTGAAATTGCCAATGACATCCTACACCAACCCATAGCCAAGGATATGTGGGATATTCTAGCGGCTACATACTCTCAGGCGAAGAACGAGACGAAGATTCTGCAACTTCAGCATGACATATTCACAATAAAGCAGAATGGTCGCCCTTTACATTCTCTCTACACATCACTGAGAGGGATGTTCGAGAAGCTTTATAGCTTCATGCCCCTTACTGCCACGCTAGAACAGCAGAAGACGTACAGGAATGCGACAATGGTGGGTGTGTTCCTGGCTGCACTCGATCCATAGTATGAGGCAACACGATCACAGATTTTGGCTGACTCAACTATTCCTCCCATGGAGGAAGCTTTTCATAGATTGAGTCGGATCACAGTTCCTTCCACAGCCGCGAGTCAGAATTCGTCAGCTATGGCAGCTAGCAGAGGTTGCGGATTTCATCACCAGGGCCATGGACGTGGACCTCGTGGAAGGGGTGGCCGCACTAGGCCAACATGTACCTATTGTCATCGAGTTGGACACAATGAAGATACATGCTACTCAAAGCATGGTTTTCCTGCATCCGCACGAGCTGCTGAGCAGATAGAGCCCCCATCTGCTGCTACTTTAGACCAACGGTTCGACGATCTAGTTGCCCGTCTGAGGGGCATTATTCCACCATCTGGCCCAGCACCGACTACAGAGCCTCAGTCTGATGCCGCTGCTTCCGCCTCCGCTTCTACCAGTACCTCAAGTAGTATACTTGCACTGAACAGTAGTAGATCAGATACTTTACCATGGATTATGGACTCGGGCGCTACACATCACCTATGTGGCGACCAGCGTCTGCTTTCAGGATACACTCGGATCCCTCCAGGTCGTACAGTAGTGATTGCCAATGGCACTCACTCCCCCATCACTGGTCAGGGGGAGATTAGATTGACATCTTCTATACAGCTCAAGAATGTGCTATATGCACCTGATTTTTCTATGAACTTATTGTCAATTAGTCAGATTACGAAGGATCTACATTGTCATGCAATTTTTGATCCATCTTATTTGATTTTTCAGGATATCCATACGGGCAACGTGATTGGTCGTGGCTATGAGCAAGGAGGCCTCTACCTCTTGAATCAGACTCCTTTTGCTGGATCTTCATCCTCTCCTTCTGGACAAGTATCAACCTTATTATGGCATCTGCGTTTTGGTCATTTACCGCTTCAGAAGTTGCATCAAGTTTTACCCTATGGTCTACCTCACACACCTATTCAGTGTGAGGCGTGTCAGTTGGGAAAGTATCACAGGTCGTCCTTTCCCAGTCGTCCAGGTCGGAGTAGTACCTCCAGGTTTGAGTTATTTTATATTGATGTCTGGGGTCCGAGTCATGTACCCAATCATCAGGGACACAGATTTTATATAGTATTTGTGGATGATTTCTCTAGAGTGTCATGGGTATTTCTGATGAAAAATAAATCTGAAGCAGGAAATATCATTATCCATTTTCTGAATGAAATACAAAAAGTTTTCTCCACATCTGTGAAAATTGTGAGAAGTGATAATGCGTTAAAGTTGTGCACCAATATTCTTGCCAATTACTAGTCCTCAAAAGGGATTATTCACCAAACATCTTGTGCTCATACATCTCAACAGAATGGGATTGCTGAAAGAAAACACCGTCACCTTCTTGATGTCACAAGATCTCTTCTTATACAGAGTCATGCTCCCTACTCCTATTGGGGTGACGCAGTTCTCACTGCATGTTACCTAATCAACCGTATGCCTTCGTCTGTCTTGAATGAACAGATCCCGTTTTCACTTATTCATCCTGACAAGGATCTGTTCACCCTCACTCCTCGTGTGTTTGGGTCGGTTGCCTTTGTCCATCAGTTGTCGCCTGGTACTGACAAGCTCTCTCCTAGGGCTGTCAAGTGTGTCTTTGTTGGGTACTCCAGAACTCAAAAGGGGTACAAGTGTTTTGATCCTCTGCGTCGGCGGTATATGATCAGTGCAGATGTTACATTTTTTGAATCTGTTATGTATTTTTCAGCATCAGGAGACAAACAGCTATCACCTATACCTCCTGATGCCATATACATGACACCACCACCTCAGAATCCATCATCACCACCATCACCATCACCACCACCACCACCACCGTGGCCTATCTCACCGTTCCCGTTCCATTATACCCGCAGGCTTCCTCCAGCTCATGGTCATGACTCGTCCACTAGCTCGCCTATGGCATGTAATGAAAATATTAATGTTGATGGATCTGACGACATTTCTGAGCAGAATATGGTGCAGGAGTCAGATGAGCCTACAACGGATTTGGATATTCCCATTGCTTTACGGAAGTCGAAGAGGAGTTGTGGCAAATATCCATTATCAGCTTCTGTATCTTTTGAGCGGCTATCTGGAGATTTCAGGTCGTTTGTTATGGCACTTTCAGCTATAGATATTCCACGGAATCATCATGAGGCTCTGCAGGATAGTAGATGGCGGCTAGCAATGGAAGAGGAAATGGCGGCACTTCAGTCCAGAGGAACTTGGAGTTTGGTTTCTATTGACAGGTACAAGGCGCGTCTGGTTGCACGTGGATTCACACAGACATACGGGGTAGATTATCTTGACACATTCTCGCCTGTGGCACGTCATTCCACTCTACGGATCTTGTTGTCAGTTGCAGTTGCTCGAGACTGGCCGCTTCATCAGTTGGACGTGAAGAATGCATTCCTATATGGAGATCTGCAGGAAGAGGTTTATATGCAACAGCCACCTGGTTTTGCTGTTGAGGGGGAGTGTTCCAAGGTATGCAGGTTGCATAAGGCTATCTATGGCCTTAAGCAGAGCCCTAGAGCATGGTTTCAGAAGCTCTCGGATCTCTTCGAGAAACAAGGATACAAACGCTCCAACGCTGATCATTCCTTGTTTGTACAGAAGACCGCAAGAGGTATCATTGTCATTATGGTTTATGTTGATGACATCTTGATTACAGGAGATGATGAGCAGGGCATAAGGCAGGCAAAAGAAATGCTGGGTAGTGAATTTGTTACTAAAGATCTTGGGGTCCTTAGATACTTTCTGGGGCTTGAATTTGCTAGAAATTCATATGGGCTAGTAATGTCACAAAGGAAATATGTTACAGACCTGTTGAGTGGAACATGTATGCTTGGGTGTCGACCTGCTACGACACCAATGGATCCCAGCATGAAGCTTTATGAAGATAACACAGAGGAGGTGGACAGGAGAAGATACAGAGAACTGGTAGGCAAACTGTTGTATGTCACGATCACTAGACCAGATATATTATTTGCAGTGAGTCGTGTGAGCCAGTTCATGGAGCAACCACGCCAGGTGCATATGGATGCAATACATATGATTCTTAGATATCTCAAATCTTCTCCAGGTGCAGGTCTGCTATTCAAGAAAGGAAAGGGGATCTCTATCTCAGCATGTGCAGATGCAGACTATGCAGGATGTCCCAAGGATAGGAAGTCCACCTCAGGGTATGCCGTCTATGTTGGAGATGCCCTAGTCTCATGGAGAAGTAAGAACCAAACGGTGGTAGCTAGATCTAGTGCTGAATCCGAATATAGGGCTATGGCCCAAGCTACTACAGAGATGATGTGGGTGAAAGCTGTGCTTACAGACCTATGTTTAGATGTACCACTTCCTATGAACTTGGAGTGTGATAATCAGGCTGCCTTGTTCATTGCAAACAACCCAGCATTCCATGAGCGGACCAAGCACATCGAGGTGGACTGTCACTTCATATGTGATATGATTCAGAAAGGATTCATTGCTACATCTCATGTTACCTCAGAGAATCAGACTGCAGACATATTCACCAAAACGTTGCTACGAGGCCCATTTCAGAAGTGTGCTTCCAAGCTGAGCGTGATTGATATCTATGCTCCATCTTGAGGGGGAGTGTTAGCGCATACAGTAGTAGTAGTATCTGTACCTTTTCTCTATTTTATTTTCTTTATGGTATGCTTTATGTAATTTACCCATAGGCTACTCTCCTATATAAGAGAGCCTAGGGTTCATGGAATAAACAAGTCATTCATTTTTCCCAACAATATATTATTCATAACAATATATATACTCGTATTTATGCCTATTTCAACTCCCAAACCCTAACTTTTGAGCCAACGCATCAATTTGATGTGTAAACCTTATTTTAGTGGGAATCACAAAGCAATTCTTCAGACTTTTTCAAAAATAGCCAAAATTAGGGTTCTTCATAGCAAAGAACACAAAATCAAGAATTTCAATAATTTCGTATGAAAACCCAACAGCAAAAGGAAGGATTTCGTTACCTAATCGATCTCTCTCTCGTGTATGCAAGGCTTTATCGTGTTTCGTTTTAGAAAGGCTATTTTAAGGCTCCTGAAAAGATCGAATTTCATTTTCGTATCAAAAGGCTAAGAACATGTCAAGAACGTGAAGAACGAACGAAGAACGCGAAGAACACGAAGAACATCAAGAACATATTTTCTCAGAAAATTTCGGCAGAGTTTCCCCTTATATCGGGTTATATTTCTCGGAAAATTTCGGTAGAGTTTCCCCTTATATCGGGACATATTTCTCGGAAAATTTCGGCAGAGTTTCCCCTTATATCGGGACATATTTCTCGGAAAATTTCAGCAGAGTTTCCCCTTATATCGGGACATATTTCTCGGAAAAGTTCAGCAGATATTCCAGTTATATCGGGACATATTTCAAAATAAAAATGAAAAGAGTTTCCTCTATAAAATCAACCGAGAAAAATAACAACGAAACTGAAAGAATATACTCAACAACAAGAGATGAAGAATCGGTAGACACCACGCGTCTTAGATGAGTGAACGTGTGACGAATCAAAGGGTCACTGACGTGCATAGCCGCCCGCACTTAAGTAGGGTGTTACACAAATTTCTCCTTGAACCACAACAAGAAAACGAATCGGAAAGAAAGATGAATCAGGAGCAAAACTTGAAAGAACAAGAGTATGAATTGAAAGCCTAGTTTACAAAGCAAACTGAGAGAGGATCATACATTTCTCCTCCTCGTTCTCCCGGCAGCGCTTCGCTAGCGCTCCTTCCTCGCCTCCCACTGCTCCTCCCGACCTCTCGACCCTAGCCCTTGGGGTGGTGGTGGTAGTAGAAATCGTAGAGAATGAATGGGTAGGGGGTTCTATTTATAGGTTCCCAAAAACCACTAACCATGGTTAGAAAACCATGGTTTAGACCTTAACCATGGTTTAGCGGCCCATGGTTTTGGCCCATGGTTTTAGCTAAAACTTATCCCAAACTTGGGGCTTAAGTTAGAACATTCTAGAGGATTCTAGATTCGCTAATGACGCTTAATTAGCACTAATCGTGATTAACTTTCACTAATCGCGATTTAACTTTCGTGGCTTACGCTTATCTTTTGCTAACTATTGATTAGTGTTTGCTAATGTTCACTAGTGGTTTTTAATCGAACATTAGTTTCTTTAATCGTGTTTAATTATTCTTAGTGACAGTCATTATGGGTTAATGACATCTTAGCCTTCCTTCTCTTTCTTTCGAAATTCATAACAAATTGAAACGGAGTCTGATTCATACGAAACAAATTCCGTTGGTTTCCTCTTAACTGGATCTTGTTATATAGGATCCGAGATATGCCAAGTTCAAGGCTTTACAATTATAACAAGCTTAAAGGAAGTCTCATCCTCGAGACTAGAAATGTAGGCATAACAACCCTAAAGAGGATTGAAACCATAACAACCTTAAAGAGAATGAACGTCATTTCATTTATAAAGAAGATATACAATACACAATGTTATTACTCAAATAAGTAGGGGTATTTCTCTCTCATTTCTGTCTCTGGTTCCCATGTGGCTTCTTCAAACTCTTGGTTCCGCCATAATATTTTAACTAGAGGCACCTCTTTGTTTCTCAACTTCTTGATATCTCTTTCAAGTATTTGCACAGGTATCTCTTGGTATGTCAAGTCTGGCTCAACATGTAAATCATCATAACTTATCTTATGCTCTGGATCCCTAATGTACTTTCTTAGATTTGATACATGAAATACATCATGTATTGCCGAAAGATGTGGAGGAAGTGCAAGTATATGTGCCACTTTTCCAATGCGCTGAATAATTTCAAAGGGACCCACGAACCTGGGTGCTAACTTCCCACGCAAGAAAAACCTCTGAACACCCTTTATAGGTGATACTTTGAGAAATACAAAGTCACCTACCTCAAATTCAAGGTCTCTTCTCCTGGTATCACTATAACTTTTCTGGCGACTCTGGGCAGTTAATAATCTTTTTCTAGCAAGCTCTACTGCTTCCCGTGTCTCTTGAAGTCTATCTGAATCATAAAGGTTCTTTATTCCGACCTCTTCCCAACACAAAGGAGTAGTAAACCTTCGTCCATATCGTGATTCAAATGGTGCCATGCCAATACTTGTATGGTAACTATTATTGTAGGTGAATTCTGCAAGAGGCAAATGTTTAATCCACGATCCCTTCCATTCTAAGGCATATGCTCGTAGAATATCCTCTAGTGTCTGAATCGTATGTTCTGACTGACCATCTGTTTGTGGATGATATGCTGTACTCAAGCATAGTTGTGTACCTAAGGCTTTCATGAAGTTCTCCCAATAGTTTGAGGTGAATCGTGAATCTCGATCAAAAACTACTTCCTTCGGAATACCATGGAGGCAAATCACATGTGTAATATATAACTCAGCAAGCTGGTCTGGAGTGAAAGACAAGCTTATCGGAATGAAGTATGCTACCTTTGTCAGACGATCTATTATAACCCAGATACTATCTTTACTACCAGTCGTATGAGGTAGGTCAGTAACGAAATCCATGGAAATGCTTTCCCATTTCCATTCAGGTATAGGGAGGGGTTGCAATAATCCCGGTGGCTTTTGTTGTGAAGCCTTTACCTGCTGGCAAGTGAAACATGAATTCACAAACTCAGCAACATCTTTCTTCATTCCTGGCCACCAGAAGTATGAATGAAGATCCTTATACATCTTCGTAATTCCTGGATGAATAGATAATCTAGAACAATGAGCTTCACCTAAAATGTCTTTCCTCATTTCAGGTATGTCTGGTACACAAGCTCTGTGATGGTTATATAGTAACCCATCTTGTATCTGGAATCCCTCTATCTCATTCTTCTCAAGTTGTTGTTTCAAGTCTTTATGGACTGGATCATCCTCCTGTCCTTTCTTTATTTTATCCCAGATCTCTGGTTTGTATCGATGAGGAATAGTTATAGTATCAACACTACTATCAAATGGTTTCCATTCACTTAACATTGATAGTAAACGCCAGAAGTGGATAGCACTCACTAACCCAGGTGAATAAGTTCTTCTGCTAAGGGCATCTGCTACGACGTTCCCCTTACCAGGGTGGTAGGAGATAGTGCAATCATAATCTTTCGACAACTCTAGCCACTGTCTATGTCTCATATTGAGCTCCTTTTGATCAAACAGATATTTCAAGCTTTTATGATCGATGAAGATTTCAAAAGTAATATCATACAGGTAGTGTCTCCATATCTTTAAAGCGAAAACTACAACAGCTAATTCAAGGTCATGTGTTGGGTAGTTCTTCTCATGTGTCCTGGCTGTCGTGATGCATACGCAACTACCTTACCATGTTGCATAAGAACCGCCCAAGTCCTTCTTTAGATGCGTCAGTGTACACCGTAAAACCTTCACTCCCGGAGGGTAGAGAAAGGATTGGTGCAGATGTTAGGCATTCTTTCAGTGTCTGAAAACTAGCTTCACGTGTATCAGACCATAAGAATGGGACCACCTTCTGAGTTAGTCTAGTCATTGGCAGTGCTATTCGTGAAAAGTCCATCACGAATCTTCTAAAATATCCAGCTAATCCCAGAAAAGATCGTATTTCTGTGACAGTCTTCGAACGTTCCCAACTCATCACCGCACTAACCTTTGTAGGATCATCTGATATACCTTCCCCAAAAATAACATGGCCTAAGAAAGATACTTCACATAGCCAGAAGTCGCATTTGCTATATTTAGCATACAATTTGTTTTCCTTAGAGTTTCAAGTGCCTTCCTGAGATGATGTTCATGCAGATACTTATCCTTGGAGTAGATAAGCTCATCATCAATAAAGACTACTATAAAATGATCTAAGAACTCCTTGAATACTCTATTCATGAGATGCATGAAGGCTGCTGGGGTATTTGTTAGTCCAAAAGGCATAACTAAGAATTCATAATGCACGTATCTAGTTCGAAAAGCTGTCTTGGGAATATCTGTATCTTTAATTTTCAACTGGTGGTATCCAGATCTTAAATCAATCTTGGAATGCACAGTTGAACCCTGTAACTGATCAAAGAGATCATCTATTCTTGGTAGAGGATACTTGTTCTTTATTGTCCTCTTGCTTAGTTGTCTATAGTCAATGCACAACCGCATCGACCCATCCTTTTTACTGACAAATAAGATAGGTGCACCCCATGGTGAAGTACTAGGACGAATGAATCCTTTATCTACCAGTTCCTGCAACTGTACCTTTAACTCTCGTAACTCAGCTGGTGCCATCCTATACGGAGGGATAGAGATAGGTTGAGTATCAAGCATAAGTGAGATTTCAAATTCAACCTCTCGCTCAGGTGGTAATCCAGGTAGTTCCTCTGGAAATACATCAAGAAACTCGTACACTATAGGCACATCTTCTATCATTCTTTCTGACCCTGATGTAGTGGATACATAAGCTAAATAATCTTGGAACCCTTTGTCTAATAACTGTTGTGCCTTCAATGTAGAGATATAATTGATATTATCATTGGATGTCTTTCCAATGAATTGGAACTCTATCGAGTTAGGAAGGTGAAACGTTATTGTCTTCTGGAAACAGTCAAGACATGCATGATGCATTTCTAACCAATCCATTCCTAGTATAAGATCAAAGTCCTCCATTTCGATTCTAGTGAAACAGGTAACTGATGTCCTACTATCAGTATTATACAATTATCCAGGATTTCTCGAATTATAAATACTTTTCCTCCTGGTCCCTTGATCAGATAGGACTGGTGTACTTCTACTGGTATCTTACCCAAAGCAGGTACTAACCGTTGAGCAATGAATGAATGTAACGCACCAGAATCAAATAAGGCATGTACTGAAAAGCCATGATCAGTAATGGTACCTTGTACGACTGTGCCTGAATTGTAAGCTTGTTCTTACTTAATTGCATTGAGTTGGCCATTAGGAATAGGCAAGCTAGAACCCGCAACGTTTTGTGGTGGCTGCTGTGTAGGGGATGCTCCTTGCGAGCCACGAACTCTACCATGTCTTCCTCCACGTGTTGCTCCATTGCTCGGGTGGATGTTAAACTGTTAATCAGAGTTGGTTTAAACCCTGAACCTCTCAACTGCGGACAGTCTTTCCTAATGTGACGTTCTTGATGACAGTAATAACATGCACGTGTTCCTGTCTGAGCTGAAGACCCAACCACAGAGGTACTAGTTCCTAGTGCTGAGTTACGAGGGAATAGTGGAGGTCTAGAGAAACCCCCTCTTCCTGATAATTCCTGGCCCAAGGTCTGTGGTGAGCTTATATTGGAACCGACTAGATGATAACGATTGTCTCTTCGGTTATAATTCACCTTACGTTTGGATGGTCCACCAGTAAAGTGAAGGCTTCTTCTTTGGTGGTTTTCATCCCTCTCCATGACTTCATCTATAGTGGTGGCTCTAAAACCTGCAAGCTTCTCTCTCAAATCTCCCTGAAGACCGCTAACAAATTTGGTAAGACACTCTTGTGGTGATGCTTCCAAAGCCGGGGAGTAACATAGTAGCTCCGTAAAGTGAATATGGTAATCTCGTACATTATTGGATCCTTGTATCAAAGAAGCTAACTCCCTCCTCTTCAATTCTTCCCAATAAGAGGGACAAAAGTGGGCTCGGAACCTCTCTTCAAAAACATCCCATGGAACAAGATTTGCTAATTTCTTGGAAATGGCTCTCCACCATCGTCTTGCATAGTCTGCTAAGGAGTAATCAGTAAAGTGCACCCAAGTATCTGCAGGTGCGTGTATTATTCTCAACATCCTGTTGACGTCATCAAGCCATATTTCTGCCTCAGCAGGTGTCTCTATGCCTTTAAATCAAGGAATCCTTCCCTTTCGGTAATTATCTAGTAATGTTTGGTGTCTTAGAAGGTCCTTCTCCATTGCTCCTTCAGCCGGGGTAGGAGCAGACGCAGTTGAAGGATGGTAACTAGATTCTTTCTCAGAAAGATGGACAGAACCTTCAATCCTGGCATCCGCAGGCTTAGATGCATCGGGTCTCTCAGCTTGTGCATTGAGCCTCTCCTCCAATGCCTATTGCCTTTGCCCCATGTCTTGGAGCATTGCCGTCATAGCCGCTAATTTTCAAGACACGTCTTGGTCTGCCATGATCCTGGGATGAGTCAAGGTCAAAGGTCAGTTCCTATATGTCTTAGCATGATGTACATAAGGGACAATGACTTGTGAATGGTACTGCGGTCAGTTATTAAGATCAAAGGATCTTAATACAACCTTAGTTTTCTGAATAACGCTCATAGTTGATAATTACTAAATAAATTACTGGAGTAACCAGGCTCTGATACCAATCTGTCTCGACCCCGATTCTCGGGCCGTCGGATCCTCCCATATCCGGATCAGGTTACTCACCAATAATTTATTCAGTAATCACAACTAACATTCAGAAACAGACTGCAAATAAAAATACTCAGAAGAAAGTATTTCAACACTTTTCCATTCACAAAATAAAGTTCAGATGATACACTGTCCCACTATAACCATTTACATGTACATCAGCTTAAAAGGAAAATATACAAAAGATTACTAACTACCTTAAAGAGTAAAGCTATTGTGGCTGGCTGGATGTCTAGTATGTAAGCTGGATGAATTTTTTTTAAAGTCCTTGCGATGGCTCACCGACACCTGTTGGGTTTTCCATAAATAATAGGATAAAAATTAGCGAATGCTAAGTAACGAAGAAGAGAAAAGCAAACATATTGTGTAATTTTTCAAAACTTGATATCACAAAAATTTCATTACTTTTCATTAATTTAAGTCCTATTCCTTTCAATTCACATCAAGGATTAGTCCAGGGGAACCCCACCATTCTTGGACTCCGAAGCTGTGGACCCTTCGGGATTGGAGACTGTGTTGATCTTGGTAAGCTTATGCCGCCGCACGTCGGCTCAATCAATCCTCCAATACTACCTTGACAATTTCCTTTTCTTTTATTAAACAGGATCTCAACCCTCAGCCTGGAAAATCAAATGAGCCCACCGTCCTCGAGAACTCGGTTGCTTAAAACCTCAGGCTAACATTTAATCATATAACCTAGCGGCTTTAAATACATGTTATCGTGACCCAACCGCTATTGAACCACCCGTGCCTCCACATGGCACGACCACATCTTCTGCAGTTCAACCCGACGATATTGGCTCCCAGTACCACGCGTTGCAAAACATTCATTTTGTGCACACTTATCATAACAGGGCAACTGTGTACCACCTAGGTAGGTAAATGCCAATACGGGTTCCTTCTGACAAACCTACAGGTTGCATGCCCAACCTGTAGTTCTACCCACAGTCATCCTTAACGTGACACACGATCCTTTTCAGGAACTAACTCAAACCACATAAATTCCCACGATGTAATTCTTTCGTTAAGACTTCGATTTGCATAATCAACAACACTTAGTATATACTCACATATATATATATATATTATTCATAACAATTTATATATACTCGTATTTATGCCTATTTTAACTCCCATACCCTAACTTTCAGAGCCAACGCATCAATTTGATGCGTAAACATTATTTTAGTGCGAATTACAAAGCAATTCTTCAGACTTTTTCAAAAATAGCCAAAATTAGAGTTCTTCATAGCAAAGAACACAAAATCAAGAATTTTGATAATTTTGTATGAAAACCCAACAGCAAAAGGAAGGATTTCATTACTTAATCGAGCTCTCTCTCGTGTATGAAAGGCGTTATCGTGTTTCGTTTTAGAAAGGCTATTTTAAGGCTTCTAAAAAGATCGAATTTCATTTTTATATCAAAACGCTAAGAACATGTCAAGAATGTGAAGAACGAACGAAGAACGCGAAGAACGCGAAGAACACGAAGAACGTCAAGAACATATTTTCTATTAAAATTTCGGCAGAGTTTCCCCTTATATCGGGACATATTTCTCGGAAAATTTCGGTAGAGTTTCTCATTATATCGGAACATATTTCTCGGAAAATTTCGATAGAGTTTCCCTTATATCAGGACATATTTCTCGGAAAATTTCAGCAGAGTTTCCCCTTATATCGGGACATATTTCTTGGAAAATTTCGGCAGAATTTCCCCTTATATCGGGACATATTTCAAAATAAAAACGAAAAGAGTTTCCTCTATAAAATCAACCGAGAAAAATAACAACGAAACTGAAAGAATATACTAAACAACAAGAGATGAAGAACCGGTAGACACCACGCGTTTTAGATGAGTGAACGTGTGACGAATCACATGGTCACTGACGTGCATAGCCGCCCACACCTAAGTAGGGTGTTACACAGATTTCTCCTCGAACCACAACAAGAAAATGAATCGAAAAGAAAGATGAATCAGGAATAAAACTTGGAAGAACAAGAGTATGAATTGAAAGCCTAGTTTACGAAGCAAACTGAGAGAGGATCATACATTTCTCCTTCTTATTCTCCCGGCAGCGCTTCGCTAGCGCTCCTTCCTCGCCTCCCACTCCTCCTCCCGACCTCTCGACCCTAGCCCTTGGGGTGGTGGTGGTAGTAGAAATCGTAGAGAATGAATGGGTAGGGGGGTCTATTTATAGGCTCCCGAAAACCACTAACCATGGTTAGAAAACCATGATTTAGACCTTAACCATGGTTTAGCGGCCCATGATTTTGGCCAATGATTTTAGCTAAAACTTATCCCAAACTTGAGAATTAAGTTAGAACATTCTAGAGGATTCTAGATTCGCTAATGACGCTTAATTAGCACTAATCGTGATTAACTTTCCCTAATCGCGATTTATCTTTCACGGCTTACGCTTATCTTTTGCTAACTATTGATTAGTGTTTGCTAATGATCATTAGTGGTTTTTAATCGAACATTAGTTTCTTTAATCATGTTTAATTATTCTTAATGACAGTTATTATGGGTTAATGACATCTTAGCCTTCCTTACTTCTCTTTCTTCCGAAATTCATAACAAATCGAAACGGAGTCCGATTCATACGAAACAAATTTCGTTGGTTTCCTCTTGACGAGACAGATCTTATTATATAGGATTCGAGATATGCCAAGTTCAAGGGTTTACAATTATAACAATCTTAAAGGAAGTCTTGTCCTCGAGACTAGAAATACAAGCATAACAACCCTAAAGAGGATTGAAACCATAACAACCTTAAAGAGAATGAATGTCATTTCATTTATAAAGAAGATATACAATACACAGTGTTATTACTCAAATAAGTAGGGGTATTTCTCTCTCATTTCTGTCTCTGGTTCCCATGTGGCTTCTTCAAACTCTTGATTCCACAATAATATTTTAACTAGAGGCACCTCTTTGTTTCTCAACTTCTTGATATCCCTTTCAAGTATTTGCACAGGTATCTCTTGATATGTCAAGTCTGGCTCAACATGTAAATCATCATAACTTATCTTATGCTCTGGATCCCTAATGTACTTTCTCATATTTGATATATGAAATACATCATGTATTGCCGAAAGATGTGGAGGAAGCGCAAGTCTATATGCCACTTTTTCAATGCGCTGAATAATTTCAAAGGGACCCACGAACCTGGGTGCTAACTTCCCACGCAAGCCAAACCTCTGAACACCCTTTATAGGTGATACTTTGAGAAATACAAAGTCACCTACCTCAAGTTCAAGGACTCTTCTTCTGGTATCATTATAACTTTTCTGGCGACTCTAGGCAGTTAATAGTCTTTTTCTAACAAGCTCTATAGCTTCCCGTGTCTCTTGAAGTCTATCTGAATCATAAAGATTCTTTATTCTGACCTCTTCCCAATACAAGGAGTAGTAAACCTTCGTCCATATAGTGCTTCAAATGGTGCCATGCCAATACTTGTATGGTAACTATTATTGTAGGTGAATTCTGCAAGAGGCAAATGTTTAATCCACGATCCCTTCCATTCTATGGCACATGCTCGTAGCATATCCTCTAGTGTCTGAATCGTACGTTCTGGCTGACCATATGTTTGTGGATGATATGCTGTACTCAAGCATAGTTGTGTACCTAAGGCTTTCATGAAGTTCTCCCAATAGTGTGAGGTGAATCGTGAATCTCGATCAAAAACTACTTCCTTCGGGATACCATGGAGGCGAATCACATGTGTAATATATAACTCAGCAAGCTGGTCTGGAGTGAAAGATAAGCTTATCAGAATGAAGTGTGCAACCTTTGCCAGACGATCTATTATCACCCAGATACTATCTTTACTACCAGTCGTCTGAGGTAGGTCAATAATGAAATCCATGGAAATGCTTTCCCATTTCCATTCAGTTATAGGGAGGGCTTGCAATAATCACGGTGGCTTTTGGTGTGAAGCATTTACCTGCTGGCAAGTGAAACATGAATTCACAAACTCAGCAACATTTTTCTTCATTCCTAGCCACCAGAAGTATGAATGAAGATCCTTATACGTCTTCGTAATTCCTGGATGAATAGATAATCTAGAACAATGAGCTTCACGTAAAATATCTTTCCTCGGTTCAGGTATGTCTGGTACACAAGCTCTGTGTTGGTTAAATAGTAACCCATTTTGTATCCGGAATCCCTCTATCTCATTCTTCTCAAGTTGTTGTTTCAAGTCTTTAAGGACTGGATCATCCTTCTGTCCTTTCTTTATTTTATCCCAGATCTCTGGTTTGTATCGATGAGGAATAGTTATAGTATCAACACTACTATCAAATGGTTTCCATTCACTTGACGTTGATAGTAAACCACAGAAGTAGATAGCACTCACTAACCCAGGTGAATAAGTTCTTCTGCTAAGGGCATCTGCTATGACGTTCCCCTTACCAGGGTGGTAGGAGATAGTGCAATCATAATCTTTCAACAACTCTTGTTACCGTCTTTGTCTCATATTGAGCTCCTTTTGATCAAATAGATATTTCAAGCTTTTATGATCGGTGAAGATTTCAAAAGTAATACCATACAGGTAGTGTCTCCGTATCTTTAAAGCAAAAACTACGGCAGCTAATTTAAGGTCATGTGTTGGGTAGTTCTTCTCATGTGTCCTGAGCTGTCGTGATGCATACGCAACTAGCTTACCATGTTGCATAAGAACCGCCCCAAGTCCTTCTTTAGATGCGTCAGTGTACACTGTAAACCCTTCACTCCCGGAGGGTAGAGTAAGGATTGGAGCAGATGTTAGGCATTCTTTCAGTGTCTGAAAACTAGCTTCACATGTATCAGACCATAAGAATGGGACCTCCTTCTGAGTTAGTCTTGTCATTGGCAATGCTATTCGTGAAAAGTCCTTCACGAATCGTCTATAATATCCAGCTAATCCCATGAAAGATTGTATTTCTGTGACAGTCTTCGGACGTTCCCAACTCATCACCGCACTAACCTTTGTAGGATCAACTGATATACCTTCCCCTGAAATAACATGGCCTAGGAAAGATACTTCAGATAGCTAGAAGTCGCATTTGCTATATTTAGCATACAGTTTGTTCTTCCTTAAAGTTTCAAGTGCCTTCCTGAGATGATGTTCATGCAAATACTTATCCTTGTAGTAAATAAGCACATCATCAATAAAGACTATTACAAAATGATCTAAGAACTCCTTGAATACTCTATTCAAGAGATCCATGAAGGCTGTTGGGGCATTTGTTAGTCTAAAAGGCATAACTAAGAATTCATAATGCCCATATTTAGTTCGAAAAGCTATCTTGGGAATATCTGTATCTTTAATTTTCAACTGGTGGTATCCAGATCTTAAATCAATCTTGGAATACAAAGTTGAACCCCATAACTGATCAAAGAGATCATCTATTCTTGGTAGAGGATACTTGTTCTTTATTGTCCTCTTGTTTAGTTGTCTATAGTCAATGCACAACCGCATCGACCCATCCTTTTTCCTGACAAATAAGATAGGTGCACCCCATGGTAAAGCACTAGGACAAATGAATCCTTTATCTACCAGTTCTTGCAATTGTACCTTTAACTCTCGTAACTCAGCTGGTGCCATCCTATACGGAGGGATAGAGATAGGTTGAGTATCAAGCATAAGAGAGATTTCAAATTCAATCTCTCGCTCAGGTGGTAATCCAGGTAGTTCCTCTGGAAATACATCAGGAAACTCGCACACTATAAGCACATCTCCTATCATTCTTTCTAACCCTGATGCAGTGGATACATAAGCTAAATAACCTTGGCACCCTTGCTCTAATAACTGTTGTGCCTTAAATGTAGAGATATATTTGATATTATCATTCGATGTCTTTCCAATGAATTGGAACTCTATCGAGTTAGGAAGGTGAAACGTTACTGTCTTATGTAATTCTAACCAATCCATTCCTAGTATAAGATCAAAGTCCTCCATTTCGATTCTAGTGAAACAGGTAACTGATGTCCTGCTATCAGTATTATACAATTATCCAGGATTTCTCGGATTATAAATACTTATCCTCTTGGTCCCTTGATCAGATAGGACTGTTGTACTTCTACTGGTATCTTACCCAAAGCGGGTACTAACCGTCGAGCAATGAATGAATGTGACGCACCAGAATCAAATAAGGCATGTACTGAAAAGCAATGAATAGTAACGGTACCTCGTACAACTGTGCCTGAATTGTAGGCTTGTTCTTCAGTAATTGCATTGAGCTGGCCATTAGGAATAGGCAAGCTAGAACCCGCAACATTTTGTGGTGGCTGTTGTGTAGGAGATGCTCCTTGCGAGCCACGAACTCTACCATGTCTTCCTCCGGGTGTTGCTCCATTGCTCGAGGTGGATGTTATACTGTTAATTAGAGTTGGTTTAAACCCTGAACCTCTCAACTGCGGACAGTCTTTCCTAATGTGACCTTCTTGATGGCAGTGATAACATGCACGTGTTCCTGTCTGAGCTGAAGACCCAACCACAGAGGTACTAGTTCCTGATGCTGAGTTACGGGGGTATAGTGGAGGTCTAGAGAAACCCCCTCTTCCTGATAATTCCTGGCCCAAGGTCTGTGGTGAGCTTATATTGGAACCGACTAGATGATAAGGATTGTCTCTTCGGTTATAATTCACCTTACGTTTGGATGGTCCACCAGTAAAGTGAAGGCTTCTTCTTTGGCGGTTTTCATCCCTCTCCATGGCTTCATCTATAGTGGTGGCTCTAAAACCTGCAAGCTTCTCTCTCAAATCTCCCTGAAGAACGCTTACAAATTTGATAAGACACTCTTGTGTGATGCTTCCAAAGCTGGGGAGTAACGTAGTAGCTCCGTAAAGTGAATATGATAATCTCGTACATTCTTGGATCCTTGTATCAAAGAAGCTAACTCCCTCCTCTTCAATTCTTCCCAATGGGAGGGACAAAAGCGGGCTCAAAACCTCTTTCAAAAACATCCCATGGAACAGGATCTGCTAATTTCTTGGAAATGGCTCTCCACCATCGTCTTGCATAGTCTGCTAAGGAGTAATCAGCAAAGTGCACCCAAGTATCTGCTGGTGTGTGTATTATTCTCAACAACCTGTTGACGTCGTCAAGCCATAGTTCTGCCTCAGCATGTGTCATTATGCCTTTAAATCGAGGAATCCTTACCTTTTGGTAATTATCTAGTAATGTTTGGTGTCTAAGAAGGGCCTTCTCCATTTCTCCTTCAATCGGGGTAGGAGCAGAATCAGTTGAAGGATGGTAACTAGATTCTTCCTCAGAAAGATGGACAGAACCTTCAATCCTCGCATCCGCAGGCTTAGATGCCTCGGATCTCTCAACTTGTGCATTGAGCCTCTCCTCTAATGCATGTTGCCTTTGCCCCATGTCTTGGAGCATTACCATCATAGCCGCTAATTGTCTAGACACGTCTTGATCTGCCATGATCCTGGGATGAGTCAAGGTCAAAGGTCAGTTCCTATATGTCTTAGCATGATGTACATAAGGGACAATGACTTGTGAATGATACTGCGGTCAGTTATTAAGATCAAAGGATCTTAATACAACCTTAGTTTTTTGAATACCACTCATATTTGATAATTACTAAATAAATTACTGGAGTAACCAGGCTCTGACACCAATCTGTCTCGACCCCGATTCTCGGGCTGTCGGATCCTCCCATATCCGGATCGGGTTACTCACCAATATTTTATTCAGCAATCACAACTAACATTCAGAAACAGACTGCAAATAAAAATACTCAGAAGAAAGTATTTCAACACTTTTCCATTCACAAAATAAAGTTCAGATGATACACTGTTCCACTATAACCATTTACATGTACATCAGCTTGAAAGGAAAATATACAAAAGATTACTAACTACCTTAAAGAGTAAATCTACTGTGGCTGGCTGGATGTCTAGTATGTAAGCTGGATGAATTTTTTTAAACTTCTTACGATGGCTCACCGATACCTGTTGGGTTTTCTATAAATAATAGGATAAAAATTAACGAATGCTAAGTAACGAAGAAGCGAAAAGCAAACAAATTATGTAATTTTTTAAAACTTGATATCACAAAAATTTCATTCCTTCATTAATTTAAGTCCTATTCCTTTCTATTCCACATCAGGGATTAGTCCAGGGGAATCCCACCATTATTGGACTCTGAAGCTGTGGACCCTTCGAGATTGGAGATTGTGTTGATCTTGGTAAGCTTATGCCGCCGCACGTCGCCTCAACCAATCCTCTAATACTACCCTGACAATTTCCTTTTCTTTTATTAAACAGGGTATCAACCCTTAGCCTGGAAAATCAAATGAGCACACGTCCTCGAGGACTCGGTTGCTTAAAACCTCAGGCTAACATTTAATCATATAACCTAGCGGCTTTAAATACATGTTATCGTATCCCAGCCGCTATTGAACCACCCGTGCCTCCACATGGCACGACCACATCTTCCGCCGTTCAACCCGACGATATTGGCTCCCGGTACCACGTGTTGCAAAACATTCATTTTGTGCGCACTTATCATAACAGGGCAACTGTGTACCACCTAGGTAGGGAAACGCCAATACGGGTTCATTCCGACAAACCTACAGGTTGCATGCCCGACCTGTAGTTCTACTCCCAGTCATCCTTAACGTGACACACGATCCTTTTCAGGATCTAACTCAAACCACATCAATTCCCGTGATGTAATTCTTTCGTTAAGTCTTCGATTTGCATAATCAACAACACTTAGTATGTACTCAGATATATATATTCTTCATAGCAATATATATATATACTCGTATTTATGCTATTTTAACTCCCAAACCCTAACTTTCAGAGCCAACGCATCAATTTGATGCGTAAACCTTATTTTAGTGGGAATCACAAAGCAATTCTTCAGATTTTTTCAAAAATAACCAAAATTAGGGTTCTTCATAGCAAAGAACACAAAATCAAGAATTTCAATAATTTCGTATGAAAACCCAACAGCAAAAGGAAGGATTTCGTTACCTAATCGAGCTCTCTCTCGTGTATGTAAGGCTTTATCGTGTTTCGTTTTTAGAAAGGCTATTTTAAGGCTCCTGAAAAGATCGAATTTCATTTTCATATCAAAACGCTAAGAACATGTCAAGAACGTGAAGAACGAACGAAGAATGCGAAGAACGCGAAGAACACGAAGAACGTCAAGAACATATTTTCTCTTAAAATTTCGACATAGTTTCCCCATATATCGGGACATATTTCTCGGAAAATTTCGGCAGAGTTTCCCCTTATATCGGGACATATTTCTCGGAAAATTTCGGCAGATTTTTCCCTTATTTTGGGACATACTTCTCGAAAAATTTCGACAGAGTTTCCCCTTATATCGGGACATATTTCTCGGAAAATTTCAGCAGAGTTTCCCCTTATATCGGGACATATTTCTCGGAAAATTTCGGCAGAATTTCCCCTTATATAGGGACATATTTCAAAATAAAAACGTAAAGAGTTTCCTTTATAAAATCAACTGAGAAAAATAACAACGAAACTAAAAGAATATACTCAACAAGAAGAGATGAGGAACCGGTAGACACCACGCGTCTTAGATGAGTGAACGTGTGACGAATCACAGGGTCACTGACGTGCATAGCCGCCCACACCTAAGTAGGGTGTTACACAGATTTCTCTTCGAACCACAACAGGAAAACGAATTAGAAAGAAAGATGAATCAGGAACAAAACTTGGAAGAACAAGAGTATGAATTAAAAGCCTAGTTTACGAAGCAAACTGAGAGAGGATCATACCTTTCTCCTCCTCGTTCTCCCGGCAGCGCTTCGCTAGCGCTCCTTTCTCGCCTCCCACTCCTCCTCCCGACCTCTCGACCCTAGCCCTTGGGGTGGTGGTGGTAGTGGAAATCATAGAGAATGAATGGGTAAGGGGGTCTATTTATAGGCTCCTGAAAATCACTAACCGTGGTTAGAAAACCATGGTTTAGACCTTAAGCATGGTTTAGCGGCCCATGGTTTTAGCCCATGGTTTTAGCTAAAACTTATCCCAAACTTGGGGCTTAAGTTAGAACATTCTAGAGAATTCTAGATTCGCTAATGACGCTTAATTAGCACTAATTGTGATTAACTTTCACTAATCATAATTTAACTTTCGCGGTTTACGCTTATCTTTTGCTAACTATTGATTAGTGTTTGCTAATGATCATTAGTGGTTTTTAATCGAACATTAGTTTCTTTAATCTTGTTTAATTATTCTTAATGACAGTCATTATGGGTTAATGACAGCTTAGCCTTCCTTCTCTTTCTTCCGAAATTCATAACAAATCGAAACGGAGTCCGATTCATACGAAACAAATTCCGTTGGTTTCCTCCTGACGAGCCGGATCTTATTATATAGGATCCAAGATATGCCAAGTTCAAGGCTTTACAGAGCGTAGGCCACCATAGTCCGGATTGGAGCACTTTCTGTGTCGTTCTCCTCCCTGAGTGATGTCCTCCTGCCTCAAGCTTGTGGCAGTAAGTAAGGACGCTGTGATGCTCCTCCTGAGGAATGCACCTATGCCAGATACTATCCCCTCCCTCGTAGTAAAGGACGGGATTCTCCCAATGGTAAAACTTGGCCTTCGCAAGGAAGGTCTCAAGTTTCTGCCTGGGCCAATCTTGTGGAACTTTCTTGGCGACAAGATAGTTCACAATATCGGCATACCATGGGAGCGAGACGATAGCAAGGATCGCCTCATCTGGGAAGGTCTCACAAATAGGCTCAATCTGCTCAGAATCCTCAAGATACTCCAATTGGGAGAGATGATCCGCCACCACATTCTTGACTCCAGGCTTATCCTTAATCTCTATATCAAACTCCTGGAGTAGAAGGATCCATCTGGTCAATCTAGTTTTGGCATCCTTCTTTGCCATGAGGTACCTGATGGCGGTACGATCAGTGTAAATGGTCACTCTAGATCCAATGATGTAAGATCTGAACTTATCTAAGGAAAAAACTACAGCTAGCATCTCCTTCTCAGTGACCGTATAGTTCCGCTGCGCGGTATCCAGTGTACGGCTAGCGTAGTGAATGGCAAATGGGACTCCATCCCTCCTCTGTCCCAGCACGACCCCCACGGCAAAATCAGAGGTGTCCGTCATGATCTCGAATGGGAGAGACCAATCTGGTGGCTGGAGAACAGGAGCCTCTATAACACAGCTCTTGAGAGTCTCAAACGACGATATACACTTATCATCTACAAGGAACTCGGTGTCTTTCGTCAGCAGATCAGTCAACGGTCGGGCAATCCTGCTGAAATCATGAATAAAGCGTCGGTAGAAACCGACGTGCCCCAGAAAAGACCGTAACTACCGCAAATTGGACGGTGGATCGAGTTTTCTAATGGCATCCACCTTGGCCGGATCAACCTCCATGCCCCTGTTGGAGATGATATGTCCAAGCACTGTCCCTTGAGTCACCATGAAGTGACTCTTCTCCCAAGACAACACAAGGTGAACCTCTATGCATCGCTGAAGGACTCGGTCTAGGCAGTTAAGACAAGAGTCGGATCCGTCGCCGTAGACCGAGAAATCATCCATGAAGACCTCCAAGCACTCCCCCACCATGTCCGAAAAGATGGACAACATGCATATCTGGAATGTCGCCGGAGCGTTGCACAATCCAAATGGCATGCGTCTGAAAGCATATGTCCCGAAGGGACAGGTGAAGGTGGTCTTGTCCTGGTCCTCGAGCGCGATGGCCACCTGATTATAGCCGGAGTACCCATCCAAGAAACAATAATGGCTTTTCCCTACCAGCCTCTCAATAATCTGATCAATAAAGGGCAGGGGGAAATGATCCTTCTTGGTGTCCTGGTTCAGTCGTCTGTAATCCACACAGACTCACCAAGAAGTGGGTATCCGGGTACCGATCTCCTCTTCAGACTTACTGATAACTGTAGTGATGCCCGTTTTCTTGGGCACCACATGCAACGGACTGACCCACTTGGAGTCGGAGATGGGGTAGATAAAATCGGCGCTCCACCATTTCGAGATCTCCTTCATGACAACCTCTCGAAGATTCGGGTTCAGCCGCCGCTGGAACTTATGCGACGGCTTTGCCTCGTCCTCGAGATAGATATGGTGGGAGCACAGAGCCGGACAGATCCCCTGGAGATCGGCTACACTCCATCCTATCACCTTGCAGTTCTTTTCAAGAACCCCCATCAGACGGGATTCTTGTTCTCCAGTCAAGTCAGCGGAGATAATGACTGGGTACATCTCATGCTCACCCGGAAGGAACCTATACTTCAGCGATGATGGTAGCGGCTTCAGCTCTGGACAATTAGGTGCTGGCGGATCTGGCTTCTGAAGAATCCGAGTGTATGCTACCAAATCTGCACGGGAGAATGGGAACTCTTGCTCACAAACTGGATCTGGAGAAGGCTACTCGACTGGTCTGTCTCTGCTCTGCTCAGAATCAACCTCCTCTCTAGCTGTAGGCTCAGTGGAAGTCAGACACGGTGTCAAATCATCGAACTCTGCACAATCAGTATCTGACTCCGAGGGATCTCTATCATACTGATGAATCCACATTTCATCATCTTTATTCTATCATTTTGGCACCAAAAACCCTAGCAAATGCCTGTAAATACCCTTTATTTCATCATCTTAGCATTCATGCATATGCACCTCATTAGTGTGTAAAATACTGTAATTAAAGCCAAAATTATAGAATAAATAAAGAAAAGAAAAAGAATAAAATATTGTAAATATTTTATGACCCGAAACCCCCAAGACCTAGGCATCCTGATGAATAGGTCGACAAGGAATAAAGTAGGGGGAGATAAGGGTCAAATACCTATATTATTTAATTCATTCTTTATTCATTTTGGGACCTATTTTTGGTTCCACTTTTTATACATCAAATAAAGAAACTTTGTACATGAAAGTTGTAGATAATTTTATAAAGGAAAATAAAAAATTGATTTCACAGAAAAATAGTGTATAGATAAAAAGTTATGGTCTGAATAAAAATCCAGAATGCCAACTTCCCAGACCTGTATCTCATAAACGAAAACTCCAAATGCAGCATACTCACCTTTAATTGTATATAGAATAAAATAATCTATTTAATGGCGGTGGTTTCGCATTTGGCGGAGCTAAGGTTTGAAAGTTGAGTTTTGGACCCACATTGTATAAGTGTACAGAATAAAATATTCCATTTATTCTTTAATTATTATTTTTATGATTTTATATTTTTATAATGTTGTAAATATTACTTATAATAATTGTGAATATTAAAATCAGAATAAAAATGTAAATAAAAATCAAAATTAAAATACATGTATGAATAATACATAGGTAAAGTACACACACATATACCTATACTTTATATACTTCTATTTTATTAAATACACAAAATACCTCAATAAAATAAAATAAAAATATTTCTAAGTGTATAAAGGTATTTTGTAATTTTATAAAATAAGAAACAAAAATAATACAATTAAAATACATAAAATAAAAATAAAGTAATAAAATATATAGGTATTATACCTATATAGGGGTATAAAAGCAACTTGTAAAAATATACTTCATAAAATAAATTAAAAATCATAATAAAATACTAAATAAAATAACAAATATTTTTTATTTTATAATCATAAATTAATAAGGCCATTTACTATTTTTAATTTAATTAATAAAACTTATTTACCAGGGTTTTTCCTGGTTGGTCCACGTGGACCAACCAGGTGGCCAGAAGAGTTGACCTCGGGTCAACTCCCTGGCCCTAGCCCTGCACCTCTTGTTGGACCTTCCCGAGGTCCGCTTTTCTCGGTTTTTCGCCATCAGGGCATTGGTCGAGGGAAGAGGACTTCTTCATGGAAATTGTTCCCGGTACCACCATCTACCTCGCCGACCTAGTGGATCTTCCTAGCTCTGCTTCATCCGCCTGTGATCTGCCCTTGAAAGTCGCCCTTCACCATGTTTCAAAACCAACCCCCTCACTTTCCTTCTTCCTTTGAACTACCTTGGACAAGCTTCAAACCTCCGGGCTGCTGCTAACGGGTCTCCGGTGACAGGGGATTGACTCAAAACCCCCGTCGAGGTGATGCGAAGCTAGAGGTCGGATTCCATCCCCCATCTCCGGCATCCGCTGTTGAGGTTCTACCTCTTGGCCTACCCAACCAATCGAGGTGTATTCCGTGCATTTTCTTCGTTGTTTAGATAGCTGATACCCTTAGGTTTTAGTTTGTGCCTTTAGTTAGTTGATTAGTCAATCATTCAGTATCCATCTCGCCATCGACCATCTCGCCATTCAGTTCCACACCCCGCTCCATCCGACCACTCTCGTGCCCTGGGGACCTTTTACTGTGGTTATTTGTGCGTCCGTGCAGGTCCCTGGAGCCGAAGGACCCCATCTAGGGTCGAGATTTTGAAGAACGAAGGTCACCTGGCCAGCCTCCGTCTTTCCTCGTCGCGGCAATTTGTCGGTGATCACCTCGCCATTTTGAAGTCGTCGTTCACTCGAGGAGGCTCCCAGGTGTCGTCCTGGGCATTTTGGAGGAGCCCTAACGTCGGAAAGCCTCCATCATCGTCGGAGGAAGTTCAGCTCCCCGCTGTTCTTCCTCCGTTCTTGCTGGGGCCCTCTACGCCGTCGATCGAGCCCAGTTCTTCGTGAAGTACAGCTGCCGTCGGATCCAGAGAGGCCAGGACCATCCATTCCATTCAGATAATCTGGGCCGTCTGGGACGAAGGGATATCGTCGCGCTATATGCTGCCACGTGTTTAAGTAGGAGCGCATCCACCGTCCGTCAGCGCCCGCGCCTGGGTATTTTGCTCTCCAACCCTCGCGCACTTTTGTCATTTCTTATTAGTACGGAATCATTCATCTGCTGTTGTGAAGTTTTGTATTAATTATACCTGGACCCCCGCACTATCTCTTATTTACTTTCAGGCCCTCGCCGAGCGCACGTGCTTGTCACGTGCGCTGGGCATTTTGCAAGAGGACCCCAGGGTTTTCGCATATTTAGTTGGAGTACCGAAATTCTCACATGCAGTTGTAATCTATCTGGACTTTTTACAAATCAGCCCCCGAGCTTTTGTAATATTACATTCTAGCCCTTCCCAGGCGCGTGCATCGCACGTGCTTGGGTTGGTATTTTGCGGGAAAAGCCTTGCGCATTTTGTAATTTGTTTTTGGCCCAGAAGTTATTTAATTCAGTAGTAATTTTTTTTTGCAAAAATTGCTGGAATATCCCTGAGATTTTGCCTTTTTGCATAAACGTCCCTGCCAGGCTGTTATATTTTTGGATGCTTGCTCTAATTGTTTAAATTATCATTTGGCCTCCAAAAATTCTAAAAATTGGAACTTAAGCTCCTGTGCACCTGTTCTTCCACGCCAACAATTTAGTTTTGATTTTATTTTATTTATATATTTATTAAAAATCAAAAAACATGCTCTTTGTTCACTGTCTAGCTTGGAAAATCCCAAAAAATAGTAAAATATCTCTAAAAATTCCAAAAAAATTCCTTAGTGTCTATTTTACTATATTTTAGTGTCAATCCAAAGATCATTAAAAATTTCAAAAGAAAAACACTAAAAATTTAAAAACACTCTAAAATTTCAAAAAAGATATAAAATCAAGGAAAATTCAGAAAAATACAAACTCAGTTCATGTTTGTTCTATATTTTGTTCTCTTTATTAGAAAATTATTGTGAAAAATTTTGATTGCTGTTTGCTTTTTTTAACTTCCATTTTACTCACAGCCAGCACTTATTTCACTGTTTTGCTCTATTTCAGTATTTAAAAATACCAAAGACACCTTGAAAAATCCCCAAAAATCACAAAAATAGTAAAAAATATTAAAAATATCAAAAACATTTTATATCTGAATTTTTGGGTATTTTTACACATTTTATTAAATACTTTGTCTTGTCTTTTATTACCTTGTCCTTATTTTCCAATATCTAAAAAGAAAATTAAAATATATATATATATAATATAAAATTATAAAAATCAGAAAATTAAAAAGCAAAATACAAAATTAAAAACTAAATTAAAATAAAAAATTAAAAATTAAAAACCCACAAAAATTCCTTTGATTGCTTGCTTAGTGTAGACACTTCACACACACTTACTTGTGCACACTTGTTTGAATTACCCTGTTTGCTCCCTGTGTTCGAACTCTCTGCATACTTGTCACTATACACCATTTGTGCAGAGTTAAAAATAAATTTTAACTCCACATTATTTCTAATTTATTGATCTTTAGTGTGGGTTAATTGTTGATAAAATACATTTTATTGTGGGTCACCGCATCGACATCAGTTGTCTCCGCCTTGTGTGAGACATACTCCTTAGACCTACGATAATTTGAGATTGTCACATACTCACAAAACTCTGTCTCGCAGTCAAGAATCGGGTTTGTGGCCTGAAATGTATCATGGACCAGGAATGCGCTCTCTAAGCTCTCCTCTGTTGGCGTCTCTGCATCAGCGAACTCTGAAGGTGAGAGGATGGCCTGTGCGACTGGATCTGCCTAAACTGCCTCGTTATCTATAATCACAAAGTCACAGTCCTGGTGGATGTCTCGCCATGCCTCTATCATCTGCTCTGAATCTGTGGTCGGCTCTGAGCAATCTGAATCTCTAGCTCTAGTCTCCTCGACCGTCTCTATTTGTATACTCTCGCCCTCGACGCGAAAGTACACCTTCCCGCTATCATGGTCGGATACTGCCTTGGCTGTGGCCAAGAACGGGCGTCCTAAAATGATGGGGGTATTGGTCACTGACTCAGGGATCTCCATGTCCAACACAACAAATTCCATGGGGAATTTCAGGCCCTGAATCGTGACGACAACGTCTTTCAGCAACCCCTTCGGCCTCTTGACAGATCGATCAGCAAACTGAAGGACCGTCCTACTCTGTCGGAGAGTGCCCAACTCGAAGTGGTCGAGAAGGGCTGCCGAAAGTAGGTTGATCGAAGAACCGATGTCTAATAGAGTGTGGTCGAACCTCTGCTTATGAATGTGGCATCTGACATACGGGGCTCCTGCATCTGGCCTCTTGGCTGGCAGACGTATCTGTGTCGCGAAACAAGTGGCACGAGTAAGCACATGGATCTCAGACTGATGGTTCCTCCTCTTCCTCCTAATTGTTGTCCTATCTCTGAGTGATCTCTGGAGTAGAGGGATGTGCTCCAAGACCTCCTGAAGAGTCAGCAGGATATGGAATCGATCTATCATCTGTTGGCTGAACTCTATCTGGTGATTTTTTTTGGATTTTCTATTTTCTTCCCCTTTGCCATGTGAAGTGCTCGTGGAAAGGGGATTACAGGGTCCTTCTCAGATGAAGGACTGGGAGAGGGCCTGCATGCTCATGAACAGTAGAATCCACACAAACATCATCAATCAACACATGTGGATCCGAAAAGAACAAATCCTTTCCTTTATTTCCAAAAACTTCCTGAGATACATGTACAGACGGAAAGACAACATGACCAGCAGAAGTAGAAATGGTGGCCTTAGTACCACCCTCGGCAAGTCGTCTCGCGGCATCAGTGTCGCGCTCTGGCTCAGTAACTGTGGTGGCGTCAGTACCACCTCCTCCATCTGGTGAAACAACGGCATCAGCACCGTCAACTGGATCAACATCCATGGTGGCATCAGTACCACCGTTATCATCTTTCGTGGCATCAGTACCGCGTTCCTCCTCGCCTGGCGCCCTGGAAGTGGCGTGGGGTCGTCGCTCAGATGAGGCGCTGCCTGCTGGCATCCTCCCGCTCCTAAGTGTAACAAAATCAGCATCAAACATGTATGCAGACAAATCACAAAAGAATCACTAGGAGTAGTAATCTCTGTTAACTCTACCTGCTCAGACTTCCTCTTCAGATTGTTCGGGTTCGGCTCAATCTGGGTAGGAATGGCGGCCTTCCCTCTCACTATCTCCCACATCTCCTGGCGGAACTCGTCCATCTCCCGTCTAAAGGTAGCCTGCTGCTCAGTCATGAGGCGGGCTAAGTCGTCTAAGGCGGGGTTCTCATAGGCTGGCCCATGAGAACCTGATAGGGGGCCTCGCTGGTAATGAGGCTGCTGCTGTGGCTGGTGTGGGTGAGAGGGGTACTGTTGTGGATGATGTTGCTGCTGAGGAGGTTGATCACGCCTCCAAAAATATCCCTGCTGGTAGGGACGAGGACCATACTGCTGCTGTGGCTGGGATGACTACTGCTGGGAGACTAGGGGTTGCTGGTGCTGCTCTCGCTGATGGACGTACTGACCACCCTGAACTAGAGGCTGTTGTTGGGAACTGGCACCTCTGGCTGACCAACGGAATCCGGGATGGTCTCGTCGAATACCGAGTTGGGGTCGATCGTACCAAATCCCGTTGACATCCATCAACGGCTCCAGCTCGTATGAGGGTGGCGAGAGTACTGCCAGGGGTTGATCCGGCTGGTAGACCACCATCTGAGTATCCTGAGATGGTGGTGACTGGTAGTAAGGCTGCGGCTGCTGGTACAGCTCTGCTTGTACATGGTGAACTTGTCTAGGCTGACTGGAGCGCTGAGACAAGCTGCCGCTGCTGCTCGGATCTCCTCGTGCCTGAAGACGGGGCTGAGAAGCCGTTTGTGCCTCCTGGAGACACATGACATGTGTCTTCAGATCACTCAGCAACTGTGCCATCTGCTCCATCTGAGATATGCTCTGGCACTACTTCTTCTCTATCAGCTCCATCCGATCCAGCTTCTCGCTGATGATGCCCATGTCAGCGGTTGTGGACTCGTCCTGTGCAGCTGCCGCTGACGAAGTAGAAGGACTGGCATCGACCCGTGCTATCCTCTGAAACTGCACGGTCTGTTGCTGGGGGTGTCCCTGAGTGTAGAGTCGGGTCTGGGACATCACTATGTAGTTCTCGACCATCTCCTCGTAGATGGCCCAGACCTAATCCTCATCCTTGGCGAAGTAGGAACTGCCACAAGAAGCGTTCACCAGGCCCTGTAACTCTAGTGTCAACCCGCAGAAGAAGCTCTGAACTAGGTTCGGCTTCATGATGTCGTGGTGCGGGCATCTGTTAGTCAGCTCTCTGAACATCTCCCATGCCTCATGCAACTGCTCGTTGGGGAGCATGGAGAAGTTGCTAATCAGGGTCCTCGCTGCATTCGTCCGCCTGAGTGGATAGTACTTGTTCAAGTACTCGGTGCGGAGCTGCTCTCAGGTGTAAACAAACTTCCCCAAATGCTTCAGCCAGGTGGTTGCTCTATCTGCCAGTGAAAAGGGGAAGGCGATCATCCGGAAGGTGTCCTCGTCCACCTGTTGATCGTGGAGGGTGCTGCAGATCATCAGAAACTCCTGGAGATGCAGATGGGGCTCCTCGGTGGTGAGCCTGTGGAAGCGGGGGAGAAGCTGAAGTGTGTTCGGGGGGAACTTGAAGTCCCCCACGATAGCCGGAAGTACCACCCAGCTGTGTGTCTAAGTCGATCCGGGGTTGTGCAACTCCCGCATCGGTCTTGGCTGCTCTGCTGCTGCTGTAGCTACTGGCTGATCGGGATCCCTGCGTCCATCGGCTTGCGGCTGCTCTCCCTGCTCTCGGAGCCTCTCCATCTCTCTCCTCATCTCCACCATGAAAGCCATCTGGTCCCGTATCTGTCTCTGCATCGCCTCGAGGGAGGCTAACATGGTGGTGTTGATCGCACCCTGGTCCATAACGTAAGTGGTCGTCTCTGGCCTCTGACCCTCGGTGCGATCCTCGCTGTTGGCCATGGTCTTTGCAAAGGTAAAAGGCCCAAACTCAGGTGTCTAAATATCATCTGACTGTCGACTCGCATCTGGCACGGGCATCTCAGGACAGGAAGAAGGGTGGTCAAGGAGGAACAGGGCGGAATCGAACTCGGGTTCGGAGAGCGCGTTTGGGCTCTCACAAACCAACCTAGATGAGCGGGTTGGAGTGCTGAAAAGCGGTGCAGCTAGAGGCTGTCTAAGGGACCTCCTACCCATCATCTCGATCTGGCGAGTCTGGCGGAAGAGATCTGGAAACGAACAAGATGAGCAAACAAACCCCGAATTCACCTACTCCACGCTGAGCTGAAGACCGTAAGAACTCGGTCAATTATCTTGTTGATTTTATTTAGGTGATCATGTCAGGATATCAGAGCGGTTACATGACCTGATAGGAATCCAATCCGCCAACCAGACTGTCCCGTATAAAAGGTCGGTAGTCTGATCGGGGCTCGGATGCGGCTCTAGCCTAGTGTGTGGGTCACTCTCTCGCGCTATCAAACCAGACAATGAGGGGGTTTTTCTCCACAAGACAGATTTTTAGGTGAAGTGTCTTTTAGGGTCAAGTTTATTTAGCAGTCCCAATTTTATAGTTTTTGTTTTTAGGTATTTTTCAGAGCAATCAACGCCTAACGAATTTTTCGATTCTTCTGATTATTTTAAGTCCAAAACATGGGGAGAAGACGAAAAAACCGATGCGTGGGAATCAATGATGCATGCAGAGTAAAAAATGAGTACCTGACTCCAGCAGTCTACATGTAGAGTGATCCGCGCATAAAATAAAAGACAAAATATAAACTACCTATATGATGCACGCGAAAACCGGCCCTAAACAAAGCAGTTCTACTCGTGAAGCATAGTAGCCGGGTATCCGAGCCTAGGTCCGGAGTCCTATTTTGGGAGCCACTCGGTATCTGCCACAACAGATCCTGCACACGTTGTATGTGACTACTCAAGGCACGTAGATCAGAGCTCAAATAAGCCGGCTTTTTCTTGGTGATTTAATTAATTAAGTCCAATTATCGATCTATAGGAGCAGACAGATAATTAGGGATTTGGCCTTAATTACTTACGTCACAATCAAAGAAAACTCCTAAGCTAGGGCTAAAACCGCGTAAATCAAATGAGCAGTAAATAAACGGTCAAAAATCTAATAATCGCGAAAAGCCGCGAAAATCTCGGTGAGGTCCCCCGAGCACATCGGTGCTCGGTGAAACAGACCCCGAAATCTACCAAGTGTCCAAGTCTGTCCCTATATTATTACAAATTAATAAATCTGCAGAAAAATAAACCAATCTAATCTAAACTAAACTGTGGTTATTTTGCGGCTATTCCGCGGCTCCCGAACTTCGGCTCCTCCTCCTCACGCTCTCTTGCAGCTTTGTAGAGAAAGAAGCCGCCTCCGACTCCCGCGGTTGCGTCAGCTTCCGAAGAAGCCGCCTCGGTCCTCGGGACCTCGCAAGAAATAGAAACCAAAATGTCAGTCCAGAAAAATATATATAAACAAGTCAGATAAAAAAAATACAAATATCTACAAAAAGCCGCGAAACAAAAAGCCACGGAAAAATCGAAAACAACTACTGAGTCGTGCTCCCTGGCAACGGCGCCATTCTGATGACCGAAAAATCCCACAAAATCCGGGTAAAGGTAAAAACAAGGGTCGTTGCGACCCGGATCGAGAGGAATCGGTCAATCAAGAAAATATGATAAGAACCACCAAACAGAGATAATCAAACAATAAAACCAAGAGCGGTCCTCGCTACTTTTATTAACCTGGTATAGCGATCATGGTCGAACTCAAGGAGCACGGGATGGACTTGCAGCCTACGAAGTAGTCAAAAATCGAAAAATAAAGAGGAAAATGTTTTTTGATGGATTTTAATTATTTTTAAATGTTTTTGTGTTTTTGATTTTATAAGGGAATATAAAAACAAGCAACTTCAACAATTATTAAAAACACTAAAAATACACAGAAAATTCCAATAAAAATGTTTTTATGTTTTTTAGGTTTTTAAGTATTTTGAAGAATTTTTCAGAGTTTTTTTATTTTTATTTCTAAAAATCAAGAAAGACGAAAAATAAGGGTTACTGTGCATCCAGACTTGAAAGATCAATTAAAAAATATAAAATTGATCTATAAAAGTTTGGAGGTAATTTTTATGAAAAATAGATATAAAACCTAAACTACAGGAAAAAAAGTTTGCATTTTTTTGAATTTTATAGATTTTTTTAGAATTTTTATTAGGTTTTTAGGGTTTTGCAATTTTTAAGGTTTTTATAAATCCAAATAGCACAAAAAATTGGGAGAAGCTAAAAAACACTAAAATTAACTACCACTAAATTGTTTAGAATTTTGAAAGGAGTTTTTATATTTTTCTTTGATTTTTCAGTTCAAACAGTAACAAAAATACGTATTTTCGATTTTTTAAAATAGTAAAAAGCCTAAAAAATGTCCCAAAAATTAGGGAAATTTTTACACGGTGGCAAGAGCCACATGTCTAAATTTGACCTAATTTGGATTTAATTTAATATTTTATTCGACAAAAATAAGGCACACTGCTCACAGGGACCTAAATGTAAGAAAACATAGTTCTAAGGGCCAATCAATAACTAAAACAGAAATTCCAGGGGCCCTTATGCAAAAAATTCACGAAAACACGTGCAAGGCGCGTGAATCAGACACGGAGGGGCATAAGTGTCATTCTTATTTATAAAAGATCAATCCAGAACACACAGGAAACACAAGATAAAAAGTGCAAATAACCCAAATCCTCACGTGTCGATGCACGTGGCTCACATAAACAGAGACTGAAGTGCAAATAAAGGAAACATAGAGGTTCAAAGTGTAATTTATCCTAATTAAAAACATCGTGTTAAACTATTTACAAGACTGAATAGTAAATGCTAAAAGAGGAGGGGCCTAAGTGCAAATTACCCATCTTATTACGGATCGACGGTCAAGGAAGCGCCACGTGGAGATCCGATGGCTAAGAACTGAGGACGCCTCTTCGTCAATGAACGGTCCGGATCAATCTCCCAGATGAATCAGGGGGTGTAGATCTCTCCCGAATGAACGACCACTATCTAAACTGGGGCGGGAGCTCGATCTAACGATGGTTGAATCTCCTCCAAGAACAGCTCGCCGGCGAGATTCGCCGGCTCGATACGCACGGTGGGGGGCTCCGATAAGGCTGCTGAGATGTGGAAAAGATGTGTCACGATGGTCCGCAGCTGGTGGGCACCTTCGATGAGGATGGGAACGTCGGAGACGCTCCGGCGACGAAGGAGGAGCAGAACGGTTGTGCTTCGACTGGGGGACCCCCAAATGGGGTCCTTTGACCTGCAAAATGGCACAGCAAAACTCCTGGGTCAAGGGCAAAGTGCCTCGACCCGTTAGCGGGCGGAGACGGTGATCGGGTGAGTCGCAGCGTGGTCCTCCGGCGAGCGACGGTGGAGGAGGACCGAACTCCTTCTCTGAGGCGAGTCAGGTTGATCGGATGGGTGAAGAAGGTGGGGAGGGTTCTCGTGAGAATGAATAAGGGGTTCGATGATCAGATATGTGATTGGAACGAGGTGAATTAACCGGCGACGGCCGGCGGCGCGATTGGGCGAAATCTGAAATTGTGCTAACCTAGGAGGTATCGGCGTTACCTGATGGCTGAGGTCGACTAGGCTGGAGATGCTGGACCTCCAGGGGTCTTTGCCTCAAGGGTTCGTTGGGTCCCGAGGCTCGGCGCACCTCGCGGCGGCGCACGACGAAGAAGACCGCCGGATCAGTGGCTGAGGATGGTCCCTCCTCGCTGCAACACTCCTATCCGATAGCTGTCACTCTAGGGAAGAGAGTGGAGGTCCTGGGATGGGAAGGCGGAGCCAAAGATGGCGTGAAAAGTGCGGCGGAGGTGTGGCTTTATACTGGGAAGGGTCCGGCAAGAAGGAGTCGGGCAGGGTTGCTCGAAGTACGGACCCCTAAGGAAAGTGTCGGGCGTGAATCGCGGATGTATCCTGGAAGATCGGATCCCGTGGTTTAGGTGAGAGGTAGTCGGATCAATGCCTGAAAAGTAGGCGAAGTCGGGTCGGAGCGCAAGTCCGCGAAGGAAGTGGTCCTGGCGGGGGAGCTGTCCGGGGGTCAACATCCCCCGTGGACCAATTAGGTAATTCTGATTTATTAATTATTTAGAAATTCATTTAAAAATAGTAAATGATTTTATTTTAAAAAGGTTTAAACATGAAAAATGTTTATTATTTTTAAAATTATTTTTTAGTGATTTTTATTTATTTTTTTGAAAAATATATAACGTATTTACAATATATTATTATTATATACAGGTATATATACATATGGATTTTTAATTTTTATTTTTAATTATTTATTTTTGCACAATTATTCCAAATTTATATTTTATTTATCTACAACATAAAATTTGGAATAATAAGGTCTTTTTATTTTATTTTTATGATGTATTTACATGGGTTAAATAAATAGGTTTATATATATATGTACATGGTATATATACAAGGTGGGAAAGTGATTTTTATTTTATTTTTGTTTTCCTGATTTTTATTTTAGTTTTATTTTTACAACTATGTACAAAATATGAGAAACACTTTTTAATTTTTATTTTGAGGAAAATAAATTTTATTTATATACATGGGGGTATGTACATACATGATTGACCTTATCTCTCTCTACTTGGGTTCTTTTGCGGTCAGGCCCATACTGAGCCCTCCCTTGGGATTAGGTCACTCAATATTTATTCTAAATATTTCCGTCTTTTTCTTATGTTTCTTTATTCCTTTATTTTGACACAAAAACATGCTAATTATGTATATTTACATGATGCATGTGTTTTGGCAATTTATGATATTTACACATATTTACATGGTATTTGGCTAAGGTTTCTAGCTAAAATAAAGGAATAAAGAGTGATGAATGGGGATTCATCAGTATGCTCGTCTACATCAGCTGCTACAAAATTCTACCCGTAACACCACTACCTCTGCTCCTACTGCGAGTCTAGACACTACTTTAGGTACACTTGCCAATGTTGCCTCTGCATCCAACCCTACATAGATTATTGACTCAGGTCCCTCTACTCATCTGACAGGAGAATGTAGTCTTCTCACCTCTGCACATCCATCTTTCGTTGTGAGGACTGTTCGGGTTGGCAATGGAGGACATTCCCCTATCATTACTGTGGGGACTATGGAGTTTTCACCCAAACTCTGACTTACCGATGTGCATTGTGCTCCTGATTTTCCGCTTAGTCTCTTATCTATTCACAACTTATGCCAACAACTTAACTGTCGTGTGATTTTTGATGAGTTCTGTTGCTATTTTCATGACATCCGGACGAGACATATTTTTTGGTGGGGGACATGAGAAGAACGACCTATATTATCTTGATATCCTCTCTGATTCTGGTTTTGCTGACGCTACATCTATATCCACTGATCTTTTTCTTTGGCATATGCGCCTCGGTCATCCATCCGCCAAAGCTCTCTTTAGTGTTCCCCGAGCTTTTTCACTCAAGCCCTTTGAATGTGAGACATGTCAGTTTGGGAAACATCATCAAGCGTCCTTCCCTGCTCGTCCTGAACCTCACAGCAAAATTCCTTTTTCTTCAGTCCATTGTGATATTAAGGGACACTGTTCGATCCGTACTACGAATGGACTTAAGTACTATGTTATTTTTGTCAAAGTACTTATGTTTGACTACAGTCGATCATCTTGGGTCTATATGTTAAAAGAACAATCGGAGATTAGCAATATTATTAATAATTTCTTCCATTATGTCAAAATATCTTTTCCTCCAGTGTTCAAATTTTTTGCACAGATAACGCTTTGGAATTCACTCAACAAGATCTGACCAACTTCTTTACATCCAAGGGCACCATTCACCAAATATCATGTCCTTATACTTCGCAACAAAACGGGATAGCCGAAAGGAAATTCAGACACCTTCTAAATATAACCCGATCCCTCCTCACCCAGACGAATGTTCCCAAAACCTATTAGGAGGATGTCGTTTTAATTGTTGTCCATCTTATCAACAGGGTTCCATCTCCATCCCTAAATAGATCCACCCCCTTCTCTCTGCTCTACCCAACCGAGCTACATTTTCCTCTACCCTTACGAATTTTTGGATGTATTGCATTTGTTCATAACTTTCACACTACTAACAAACTCTCTCCTCGTGTTATTAAATGTGTTTTTCTTGGTTATTCGCATACTCAAAAAGGTTACATGTGCTATGATCCAATTGGACGTCGCTATTATATATCTGCAGATGTAACCTTTTTTTGGCAGACCAGCTTCTTCACACAATCTGTTACAGATATCTCTCTTGATCTCCCACCTCCATCCATTGTCTATTAGAGAAAACAAAAATGCCAATCACCAGATGTTCCATTACCTATCTCTTTTTTGCAGAATGATATACCTAATTCAAGTGCCCCCTCCACTGTTGTCCTGGATAATCTTGAGGAGGTTCCCATTGCTCTATGCAGAACTAAGAGACAATGTACACTTCATCTCATGTCTCATTTCACTTCTATTGCTAGTTTATCAACCACTGACAGAAGATATGCAGATGCTCTCATGACCATTTATATTCCAAGAAACCACCATAGTGCTTTGCAGGATTCAGGATGGCAAAGGACCATAGATGACGAGATGGATGCTCTTATTTCTAGGGGAACATGGGATCTAGTGCAATGTCCCAAAGGGACTAAACCTGTGGCATGCAAATGGGTCTTCACGACCAAACAATCATCAGATGGGTCGATTGACATGTTGAAAGCTTGTCTTATGGCAAAGGGTTTCACACAGACATATGGAGTGGATTACTTTGAGATATTCTCATCGGTTGCGCGTATGGGGGTCAATAAGTACTATCCTTTCTGTGGCACCTAATAAGGCATGTCCTATCTTTCAGTTAGATGTGAAAAATATGTTTCTATATGGCAATCTTGATGAGGAAATGTATATGATACAACCTCCGGGTTATGAAGTCGAGGGGGAGTGTGTATGTCGACTTCGCAAAGCAATATATGGCCTAAAGTAGAGCTCAAGGGCATGGTTCGACAGACTTACTACAGATATCAACACTCTTGGCTTCCAGAGAACAACCTCTGATTATTATGTATTTGTCAGAATATGAACAACCGGTACTGTTATTCTTGTAGTCTATGTGGATAGTATGGTCATCACATGTGATGATGATAAAGGGATATTAGAGACCAAGGCCTTCCTCCAGAAGGTATTTGTTACCAAGGATCTTAGTCCACTACAATATTTCTTGGGCAAAGAAGTACTACGCACTACAAAGGGTCTTCATCTTTCATAGAGAAAATATTGTGTGGACATTCTTACGAAAGCCGGATTACTTGGATGCAAGTCCGGTGGTATTCCTACAGATCCTAAGAAATACGTCACTTCCTCAGATCCTATCTTCGAAGATGTTACTCGATATAGAAGCCTGGTTGGCAAACTTCTTTACCTACTGTCACCAGACCAGATATTTCCTATGCAGTGAGCAGAGCTAGTCAACACATGATGCAATCTTGTTACAGTTTGGCAGGATGTTCTCCAGATTCTACAATACGTGAAGGAATCACCAAGAAGTGGCCTTTTCTATGGGGCAAATGGGTACATCGATATTGTTACATATGCTGATGCAGATTATGCAAGCTTATCAGAGCAGAGGATCAGTGCTCCACCACCGGTTATGCTATGATGGTTGGAGGAAATCTTGTTACTTGGAGAAGCAAGAAGCAGGCTGTAGTATCTAGATCCAGTGCAGAAGCAGAGTACATGGCGATGTCTCAAGCTACTTGTGAGATCATGTGGCTATTAACTTTTCTACAAGAACTTGGTATTGTTGTCACTACTCATATTCCACTATATTGTAACAACAAATCTGCTACATATATTGCCACGAATCTGGTGTTCCATGAGTAAACCAAGCATATAGAGGTTGACTGCCATTTTGTTCGTGATGCTGTCAGGATTGGAAGGATTACTACTCACATCAACATTGACCTTCAGCTTGCAGATGTCTTCACAAAGGCACTACCCAAGAAGCGATTCTCCTGGATTGTTTTCAAGTTGGACATGACCGATAAATATGCTCCAAATTGAGGGAGAGTGTTAGGAGTATATATGTTAAGAGAATATTCTATGTGGTAGGAGTATATGTTGAGGGAATATTCTGTGATAGGAGCATATGTTAAGAGAATATTCTATGTGGCAGAAGTATATGTTAAGAGAATATTCTATGTGGCAGGAGTATATTCTTGTAACCCTGTTATGGGTATTTATGTATTTTCTCCTTTGAGCTCTCTAAGGTTTTGTCCAATATAAGGACCACCCCTAGACCTCTAGAATAAAACAAGCCTTTCTATTCTTTCATTCTTTTTTCCACAAGAGTCCTAATAATTTGCATGCTTCTTAAAGCTTAGTAGTGGAATGTATAAAGTACACGACATTGGGCTGTCAAATAGCTTAAAAAAAGCTGTCTGTTAGAGGAAAAACACAAGAACCCTTTTCATATAGAACCCCTTTAATATGATCTAATCCAAACCAATCTATAATATGTTGTGTTGGATTGGATTGGAACAGATCTGGGTATTAAATGAATTGGAAAGGATTAAAAAAACATCAATCTGACAGGACTGGATTGGACATAGATGACATCAAATTCCAATTTTGTAGAACCCTGTTTAAAATTGTCTTTAGTCACAATCATGAAAGGATGATATTATTTATATCTTTCAACAGTGAGAGCAATTAACCATAAAAGTCCAAAAACATGCTATAATGCTGAATGATTTTGAAAGAAGGAATTGGTCTGGGAAAGTGTGGGAGTCGAGAGGCAGAAGAGAAGGCAGGCACGTTGCCAAGAGTTAATAAGAGAAGGGAAGAGACAAGAAATAAATGAGAAGAAATTGATTGGAAAGCTAGGATTTTGAATAGTCAAACTCTTGTAGAATTCTAATCAAAAGAATGTGTCCAGAGGATGCATAGAAACGTTTAGAGATATGTGCTCTCAAAAATAACAAAAATGGGATCAAACTTAAAGTAGCACAAATTTTTTAAAGGAAAATATCAAGATATAACAATACAGATTGACAATCCTTTTAAAAAGGTCATATATGACTCCTAATTGACCAACCAACCTAATTATAACATAATTTGAGGACTCGAAGCTAGTTCAACACTGTGGGCAGCCCAACACCTCCATCAAGGTTATGCACCGCCCCCAGCGGCATTGCACGCCATCCCCACGATCTAGCGGCTCTAACACCGCCACTGAGCAGTCCCGAGCACTGCCAACAGCAGCCTGGTGCTGCCCAACAGCACCATGCGGTGCTGTAGCATCCCATGCATCGTTGGTAGTCCCCAATTATGCCACCTATGGGCCCAGTGGCTCCTTGTGTGTCGTCGCGTTGCTGTCCAGATCCTTGTGAAGCTTAAAATCACGATTTTTTGATCTGATTTCAATGGTTTAGGGTATGCTTTACCCTTTTTTTATCGAAATCAGACCGTGTTTCTTTTGTAGATAGTCATGATATGAGTAATATCACAACCATCTTATTTCATGTTCGTTTAGACGCAACGTGATTAGTCTAAGGTCCCGATGATTGTTCACGGTGTCAAAAAACAAAATTGATACGCCATCTACGGGTGCCTTGAGGGTCACGCACCTATTGTCAAGATAGATGATACCAACTACAAGCTGTGGGTAATGCATTTCATGAATGTGATGCAATGTCATTGCATGAAGTATATTCTGACGTAGGATGAGACGATGGACAAGACCGGGACCAATGCATCATGGGAGACCGATGATGCATATGCCAAGGTGTGGCAATATGGTATCATTTCTGTGGAGATAGACAACGATATCCTTAATCAACCCACATCAAAGGCAATGTGGGACATTCTCGCAGGACATACTCTCAAGCGAAGAATGAGTCGAAACTAGTGCAACTCCAGCACGATATCTTCACGATCAAACAGGATGATCGTCCCCTTCATGCCCTATATACATCTCTAAGGGGTACGTTTGAGCGACTTCACAGCTACACATCATTGGCGACCTCTCCAGAGTAGCATAAGGCCTACATAGACTAGGTCATGACTAGTGTTTTTCAGCTGCTTTCAACCTAGAATATGACTCGGCTCGCTGTCAGATTCTTACCAATGCTACAATATCTTCTATGGAGGAAGCATACCGCAGGCTGAGCCGATTGAGCATCTCCTCTGCCTCACCTTCTCATACTTCATTGGCTATGTCTGCATCGTGTGGTAGAGGTGGATCTACTTCTTTCAGATGACAAAGCATACGCAACAAAGGCGCTCCACGCCCACGTTAGACACGCTCATAGTACCATTGTATAGGTCATTCAAAGGATACGTGTTACTCCAAGCACAGATTCCCACCATCAAATCGTGCCGCAAAGCAAAGTCAGACTGCTCCTGATCTGATCATCGCTACAATGATTTTGTTGCTTGCCTGAGAGAGATCATGCATCCAATCGTTGGATCTTCCAGCACTGGTCCATCAGATACTGCACCCTTTTCCTCTACTAGTAGCTCAGGTATTACTCATGCATTTACTTGTCGCTCTCGAGTAGATCCTTCAGAGTGGATAATGGATTCTGGAGCATTACACCATCTCCATGGAGACAGATTGTAGTTTGGTACATACAGTCCAACAGAACCAGATAGATCAATAGTGATTGTTGATGGAACTCAGTCCCTAATTACTGGATAGGGCGAGGTTCATTTGACACCCTCCATACACCTGCAGAATGTTCTTCATGCACCTACCTTTTGCATGAATTTAGGTCTATTAGCCATATTACAAAAGATTTACACTGTTGTGCTATATTTGACCATAGTTCACATTTTTTCAGAATATACTCACGAGCAGGGTGATTGGATGTGGTCATGAATATGGAAGGTTATACAGGTTGTCTCAGTCTCTGTATGCTGATGTCACTTCCCTTTCTGCAGGATACATTCCCCCCTACATGTGGCATCTCAGATTCGGCCACCTACCGCTGCAAAAAATTTGTCGCATCATACCTAATGTCTATATCAAGTCTAGTTTTCAATGTGAGTCGTGTGAACTTGGAAAGCATCATCGGTCCAGCTTTCCAAGTCGTCAAGATCAGAGTAGTCATGGTCTATTTGATTTATTTCATCTGGATATGTGGGGTCCAAGTCGTATACCTGATTTTTCTATATTTGATTCTTGATTATTGTTGAAAATTGCTCGTGAAGATCAATTGTACATAATCGTCATCGACAAAAAGGGTTATGTCATGTTCTAGTCGTGTTATGTCCAAGTTTTAGGGTACCGATCTGAAACCCTAATCTCGGTTCCCATCCAGCCGCACATGGTGGCGATATTCAGATCCGCATCGGCATCCTGCGCATCACACTGTCCCATGCACCAGGCAAGGATCCGAAACCCTAATCCACACGCAGCAGGCATGCTCCTGCCAAATCTCCAATCGACGATCCAGGCATGGGTGCGACTCTTCCCCACGCAATCCCCAGACCACAGCCAGGCGGCACTCTCCAGCACCATCGCGGTGGCCTCCAGGCGACGCCCTCCTTTTCCAGTCGCAACATCCAGGCGGTGCAATCGCAAGCAGGGCTCCTTTCCCCATACGTGATCTCCGTTATGCACAGCGGCACCGCCACTTCTCCTTCACGTGCTCTACCTACAGGCGGTGGTGCCCCAGCAAGCCTCGTGCGCGATCCCCACTGCTTCCTTTAGCTCCGGCTCCAGCACCCAGCGCGAGCCACTGCGCAACCCTACAAGTACAACACCTCCCAACAGACAGTTCCATCCAGCGAGCTGCAGGCAACAACCCTTAACACATTGTGTTGCGCCCCTCTCTAGAATCCTTCGATGGTGGCGTTCGAAGGGGTTTCCCATCATGGAAACCCTGGGGCTCGAGGCCCATTTTTATAAAAATGTAAGACCCAGTCGGACACCTGCTGCAATAAAAAAATATTTTGTTTGGTGGAGCCCAACAGGGGGTCGATATAGGGCCCAAGTGGGCCGATGATATTTTTTAAAAAATTAAAAAAAGGAAAAAAGAGAAAAGCTGTGAAAAATGATTGAACTGCTTAAGAAAAAAATTCAAAAATAAATTGTGTGTTGGCTATTAAAATTTTTTGGAAATAACCGAAAAATTTGATTTTGCAAGAAAAGCCGAAAAAAATTAAAGTCGGCTTATTTGGTTTTGTTTCTCCTCATTATCTTGTCTTCTCCCAACTTGGTCGATATTAATTTTCCGACCAGTATGGGAGAAAATGGGAGTATTGTGTAGAGTTCTACATGTCAGATTGTCAGATGATTCAGATCCAGATTCTCAATTCAGGTCTTTTTAGATGTGCACATGTTTGCCATCTCTTGTATGGTCCTCATCATTCCTGTATTTCGGTCAGAGTTTTCATATGAGCCATAGGGACTCTAGAGTAGAGGACCATTCCCTATGCCATGTTGGTAAGGGTTTTCATGTGGTATCATAGGGACTCCAGAGTAAAGTACCATTCTCTGTGCTAGATGGGAGAGACCCAGTTCTCCGAGGAGGAGATTCATTTGACTCACAGTCTAGCACGTTCGTCCTCCTCACCTGCACGACATGAGAAGCAATGTCCTCGATAGTAGCCGACAGTTGTGTGTGTTGAGTTGATATTGTCTGTAGTGTCATATATTGTGAGTTGAGTTTCTTTTGGTTTGTCCAAGCTGAGCATTGCATGCTCCAGCTTGAGGGGGAGTGTTGACGAATTTGGTTGTGCGCCTGTTAAGTTGTAGATGGGTAAATGGATACCTCCAGTATCCATTTACCCCATCCAGTCTTTAGTCCCACATCTACCAGTTTAGAGATGTGGAGACTCAGTAGGGGCTATATATAGACCCCTACACCCCTATAGACAGATGAGAAAAGCAATAGAACCATCAGCCCTTTGTGGCATTCTCCCGTGATTTCATCCCGCTCCTTAGGGAGTAGGGTTCCACGTAAAATCCCGTTGTTCTAAAAATTTTATTTCATTATTTCTGATACGCTTCCGCATTCCTATTTTTTAACATATTTGTCACAATGTTTAGCTCATATGGCATCATCCATCAGACATCTTGTCCATATACGTCTCGACAGAATGGTGTGGCAGAACGTAAGCACCGATATTTTCTAGATATCACCAAGACTCTCCTCATACATAGTCGGGATCCATATTATTTTTAGGGTGATATTGTGATGACAACTTATTTTTTTATGGAAAAGACGGTGATCTCCCAAGGTGGGAGTCACCGCAACATCTATTTCTGATGATAGCTTTTTATCTCACAAATCGGATGCTCTCCACAATCTTGGGTGAAAACCATCTGGTCTTGTTTTTCCTGATAAAGACCTCTTCTCTCTTACCCCAAAAGTGTTTGGGTGCATGGCATTTGTCCATATCCTATGTCCTAGTCATGACAAGCTCGCTCTTCGAGCTGTCAAATGTATACGTGTTGGTTACTCATGCATTCAGAAGGGTTATCTGTGTTTTGATCATATAGAGGGATAGTACGATATCAGTGTTGACGTCACCTTCTTTAAGTCCATATACTACTCTTCTACAAGTGACAGGATGAGTCCCTCTGAGGATGATGTTACTTCCCACCTCCACCTACACATATACCTCAGCCTGCACTCCATGTTCCAATGCCTTCCCCAGTATCCAACACGCCCCAGGTAAATTCTAAAAACTTGGCTTTAACTGATGGAACTAGTGGTATGCATGATGTACAGGATGAGCTTGCAGATATACAAGTTGAGCGAGAACCACTGCAGAGAATGATTTAGTGTGGTCCATTGCCTTACGAAAAGGTAAATGTTCTTTGTACACGATATTTAATGGCAGGTCAGGTATCTCTGGAGCGGCTTTCACCAGACTTCCAGAAATTTATTGTGGGGTTATCCGTTGTTGAAATCCCAGGCACATATCAGGAGGCACTCAAGGTGAGCGAATGGCATTTGGCCATGTAAGTAGAGATAGTTGTTTTACAGTCTCATGGCACGTGGAGTATTATTACAACTCCTGTAGATGTGTATGTTGTAGGGTGCAAGTGGGTGTTCATTGAGAAGAATCAAGCAGATGGTAGCATTGATCGCTACAAGGCATGACTCATAGCTCGCGGGTTCACCCAAACTTATGGGTGGACAATCAGAACACTTTCTCTTCAATTGCTGGCACTCCACCCTTCGGGTTCTCTCTGTCACGATCACACGGGACTGGCCTCTATACCAGCTTGATGTGACAAATGACTTTCTCTATAGTGATCTTCAGGATGAAGTTTACATGCAGCAGCCACCTGAGTTCATTGTTGAGGGGGGGTCTCAGAAGATGTACAGAATTCATAGGACGATCTATGACCTTAAGCAGAGTCCGAGAGCATGGTTTCAGAAGCTCTGAAATGTGATAGAACAGGAAGGGTTTGTGAGATCCATTACAAATCACTCCTTGTTTGTTTAGAGGTCTCAGAAGGGTAACATTGCTATATTGGTATATGTCGATGGCATCATTATTACAGGGGACAACGCATAGGGGATTCAAGCAGTTAAGGCTTTCTTGGGTCAGCGTTTTGTGACCAAGGACCTTGACAGTCTGCGCTACTTCCTTGGACTAGAGTTTACCAGCAACCGGCGAGGTCTTGTGATGACCCAGAAGAAGTATGTTACAGATCTCCTATTAGAGACTGGTATGGCATATTGCAAGCCAACCACTGCTCCCATAGACTCGATCATGAAGATCTATGATGACGACATTGATGAGGTCGATAAGAGGAGATATAAGGAGCTTCGTGGTAAGCTGTTATATGTGACCATCACCAGGCCAAACATATCCTTTGTAGTAAGCAAAGAGAGTCAATTCATGGAGCAACCAAGACAGACCCATATGGATGTAGTCCATATGATTTTGAGGTAGTTGAAGACCTCACCTAGTACTGGTCTTTTGTTTCGCAAAGGCACATCCCTTGCTGTTACGGCTTGTGCAGATGCAGACTACGCAAGGCGTCCCAAGGACAGAAAGTCAACTTCCGGATTTGTGGTATTTATAGGGAATTCACTAGTATCATGGAAGAGCAAGAAACAGATAGTTGTCGTCCGGTCGAGTGTTGAATCAGAGTACAGAACTATGGCACAAGGCAGCACAAAGATGATGTGGGTTAGATCAGTTCTAACTCACCTAGCCATGGAGGTGCCTCTTCCTATACACCTCCAATGTGACAACAATGTTACATTATTCATTGCCAACAATCCAGTCTTCCACGAGCAGACCAAGCATATCGAGGTACACTGCCACTACGTTCGAGATATGATCCAGAAGGGTCTCATTTCTACATCCCATCTCAATTCCAGTACGCATACGACAGATGTGCTCACCAAGGCTCTAGCCAGAGGACCCTTTCAGAGATGTTGTTCCAAGCTGAGCATGATCGACATCTATACGCCAACTTGAAGGGAAGTGTTGAAGAGTTTTATGTTATGTCACTATTTTACAGTTATTTATTTATTTTGTCTATAATATGTAATTTACCCATTAGGGTTTCTCTCTTTTATATAAGAGAACCTTTGGGTTCTATGAATAAACACAATAAGTATTCTTCTCCACAGAAGCTCTTGATGAAAGTCTAATGAAAGTGGTGAATGGAATGAGAAAGAATTGTCTTCCTTTTATAACAAACACTAAGGGAAGCACTTCGTTGAATCCCCGTTTAGCAAGAGTCACCTAACCCAGAAGGGTGCATCCTAACGTTTACAATAACGTCATAACTTAAACGGTACAAAAAATGAAATATCAGTCGCCTAGAAATTTATGTATGAAATATCCAAGAGTAAGTAACTAAAAAGCAATAGGAGTCCATCGATTCTTCTCAATGGTTATAAATCACTTATAATCATTCCCTAAATTAGTTGATTAAGAGATGAAAATTCTCGAATGAATACAAATTAGTCAACGAATTTAAGAATAGTGGACTACAATGGTTTTTGATACCCAACTGCCAAATAATTCTCAAACGTTAACCTTGTTGACTTTATTTGACTGAGCAACTAGATCAGTCAACTCAACTGATGGTGGGTTTGTTTGGTAAAGAATTTCAGTTTTTGCATTTTATCTTTTACCTCTTTTACAGGATCCTATAAAAAACAAAACAACTCTTCAATTATTATATTTTAAGGTTCGTATGTTATAATAATAGAGGAGGTACCTGCTAAAAATGGCACGCAGTCTTCGAACTTTATATATATATATATATATATATATATATATATATATATATATATATATATAGGGAGCCCTTCTAATGAGGTGGGTCTTTCCTGAAATTCAGAAAGCCACTGCCAAATTTGTAAATTACGTAACAATATTGTAAATTTGAACTACATATTGTAAAATAATGATGATAATACAGTTATGTAAAATATATCATCCATATTGTAACAAACATTTAATGTCAAATATACTAATATTTTCATAAATCGTTCATGATATACATATTATGTTAATATTTAGTATTAAATTTATGGAGTTAGAATGTATAAAATAAATAGAATAAATGCTTAAATTGATGTGACTTTCCATGCATCCAGGAAAGGTGCACCTCATTGGAAATATTTCCTATATATAGGGTTGATCCTGTGAGAGCTAAAAACTGTGAGAGCATGAGATCAGTGATTCTGGACCACTAGATTCTATCATCTCTCTCCTGATTGATTGGAGGAGGAGAGAGAAAAATAGAATCTAGTGGTACAAGCATGTTTGGTAACTGGGTTGGGTTGGGGTATCCCCTGGTTGTTTGGAGGGTTGGGAGGGTTGGAATAATAATTGTGATGTGGTGACATTGATTATGTATTATATTAACTTTTTTGACGATTGTAATATGATTTTTATGTTAATAATTTTATTTGAACATAGTTAAAAATATTATACTAATGAAATTATAGGGTCAATACAAGTAATCCCAACCCAGGTTGGGAGGGTTGGAACGAGGGGTATGCCGTGTACACCGGTGTACACCAGCAACCAAACGATCCCCTGGGGAAGTTGCACCCGAGGGTGTAGCCAACTAGCTGCACCCGACCATTTTTTTCATAAGTTTTTTTATGTTTTTCAAATGAAACCTAGGAGGATTTAAATCACCATATATCACCATGGTCTCATGCCAAATTCAATTAAATTCGAGTCTTTCTCTTCCATCAAGACTCACATTTTAACGGTCTCAGAATTGCTAAAATTGACCATATCTAGATGGACATGTTAGAAATGTTTGTTTTGCATGAAATGAAATACATATTCTACTCAATAAACTAAGTAAATCCATATAGGTTTCCTTCAAAAAAATCAAAAACCAATAAGAAAAATGATTGGGTGTAACTGCACCCCAGTGCAGCTTCACATACACACACACCACGCACGCACGCGCACACATAGACGCACACGCACGCACACATATAGCTCTTCAAATATTGTGGCTTCGACAGACAAGCTTTCGGAATAGTAAACATTTGATAGGATATCCTTTAAAAAACCTTTAATAGATTAATCATCCACTTTGCCTGAACAAGGGTTGATAGAGCAGAAAATAAATATACTTACAATTTGTATTATTTGAACTACAAGCCAGAACTAACATGTATCTCTCTATGTGCAAATGCGCATGCGTGTACGCATACACTTATATATTGGAATGATGTTAGATCACATTTAGGTACAAGTGCTTGCATATGTGCATCGTCATCCACATGTTTAAGTAGAAGTGTGTATACATGCGTGCATGCACCTCAAACATTTCGGAGTGTGTTATGCCTTTGACAACATCGTGGGATGCCTTGTAAAAATCTCATCTTCATGTGCTTTGTTTGCTTAATTCATTCTCATATATTACAGATCTTGATGTATTTTCAGAAATAACAAATGCTGATGTTAGACATGTTTATCCGTGGATAGCAATAGATGAACCTGCATCATATGTCGACATCTTTAGGAAGGACACTATAATTCAAATTTGACATGCCCAAAGCTCCTCAAACTCTGAGCCTCTGATGAGCTCTCATAGCCACGACTTCTCAAGTTCGATTGGATTATAACTACTATCTCCTCCTTCAGTTCATGTGTCCATGAGTTCTTTTGTACCACTTAGCCTCAAATGGAGTCCTGAAGGGTATGTCTTTCATGTTCGATTTAGACTGTGAGGAGCATCACCCAACCAGCTCTCTCCTAAGGGACATGGCCGTCGAAGGCTAAGTGAGAGACAACCCATGGCCTCAAATTTCGACGAAATTCGGCCGAATTTCGATCGAATTTCAATTTCGATAGGTTACCGAAATTTGACCGAAATGGCCAAAAATGATCGAAATATGGGGAGCCTAGTACAAAATGACCGAAATGATCGAAATTTCGATCGAAATTTCGTTTTGGTCAGTCACCGAAATGGTGACCGAAACCAACATTTAAGGCCTTGTTATCAACAATAGAACCAATATTACTCTTGGAATCTAATAAATGAAGGATATCATCCTTGTTCTCCCCCATATTTGACAGAAGTGAAGACAGAAAAGGACAAACAGAAAACAATATGAGAAAGAATGGCCTACTCACAAGCATGTAAGGGGGTTTGCGGGTGTAAACCTAACACCACAATACCCCTATCCAAAGAAGCTTAAGCAGTCTCTCAGAAAGATTCAGAGGTACTTAGAGGCCAAAGAACCTCAACAACTCGGTTTTTTCGGTTTGAACATATATTCCTAGGAAATCTAAAAATAAAAGACCTAAGATTGACGACCAGATCATATAAATAGAAAGAAGATGCCAAGATAAAGTTAGAAAAATATACGATCCCACAACTCAGACTCGGGAACAGACAATTGAAAGGTGGCGATCCCACTGGGACAGCACACAACTGGGTGACCGAAAATCTGCAAGCAGCCAGCCAATTGGCCAACAACACTGCCAATCCGGCAACTGAAGAGGTCGATCAGATCGAGTTGTTGGAACAAAGCTCCTCCATCGGTGCCAAACTTCATCACAATGCTGAGGGAGGGACCTGTGTTGGAGAAGTTCATCGGAAATGATTCAAAGTGAGGTTTTTAGTGGACTAGGTCAAGATGTGTACCAAACATCGGTTTAAGACTATTTACTCCGATACCATTTGAAAAACAATAAGAGATAATTAATTGAAATTTATTGAGATAAGTATTCTTTATAAAATATGTTACATTCGAAAAAAAAATAGGAGAGAATGAATTGTTTTCTGCTGAGGACTATATGCTAAAATAAATTGACCAGTACCACAAATGGAACGGCTATAATAGAAGAGCCCTAAAATAGAATACTATCTACTAATATCTCAGCAGTTGAATATGTAAGAATACAAAATAACCACCAATCGTTTTTGCAGTGTCAATCTTTCTAGCCATACCAGTTGATTCATCCAAAGCTTCTTCCCAACCTTGAGGCAGTGATTGTAAAGCAGACAGCTGTACCATGCTTCCAGTTTGAACAGGATGTTCCCACAGGGTGGCACCAGTTACGTCGTTGTAAAAATACATGCAACCACTACTGGGGTCTTTTTCTGTAGCCTAAAAATTTGCATGCATCAGATGAGAAGAAAACGTTCCAATTGATAACAAATATCGAAACAAGAGTAAATCTGCACCATTAACATTTCTCATTCCATCCATCCTAGAACCCAACAAGTACATAGATCAATCACAATCATCTATGTATAACCGCGAAAACAAAAAAAATGAAATAGTCATTCCACAAAACACTGTTAGACACTTTCTCTTATTGTTAAAGAACAAACACCTGATTCTCGTGCCAAAAGAATTAAAAAACCATAAAAAAATTAGAGGGCAGCCTGGTGCATCAATGCCCAATTATAAGATCCGGGGATGGGGCAGACAACTTTGGATCCACTATACGCAACATTGTTCTCTGCAAGAGATTAGATCCACACCTAGAACCTCAGCGGCAACTTCTAGCATGGCCCACAAAGCTTTAGGAGCAGTAGACAAAGCCTTTTTCCCTAATTATTTTATGTGAGAACACCACACACCTAGGAAATAATGTAATGAGCATACTACATGCATCTTAACATTTTTTAAAAGATAATAATGAAAATACATTGAAATGAAAATAAACTAACCCAACCAGAAGGCAAATTGGAGGAGTTTTTAGCATCCGTTGATTGAGCTTCCAAGTTCTGAAATTTATAAACGAAAAGAAAGAAAAAAACATCTTATGAATTCAATCAAATTGACTTGAAGTTGGCTAGCTAATAAAAATTTAAGCATTTTCAATAAAAAGAAATGAAATGAATGGTTAAAATAGCATAGTACCGACTTTTTCAGCAACAGGGTCACTGTCCCTTGTTTCAGACTTCAGGATTCCTCTGGCTTTAAGCCTCTGCTTCAAATACTCGGGCAACTGTCTTTTCATGGACATTGCATCGGATTCATTTTTTGTTTGAGAATCCTCAGACTTCATGCCAAGATCACCTGTGTATTTAACAAACTCAGCTCACCAAAATTGAGAAGTATGCAATGAGGTTCTAGGTTTATCAAACTCACCAGATGACACTACGGGTGCTGAATAAGCATAAGCACCTCCACCAGGCACACCATAACCATTGCCAATTTCTACATTAACTGGAAGGATGGGGAATAAGTCACTCTTCATAGGAAAGTGGTTGCAAAACGATAGTGGTTATAAATGCCATTGCCAACAGATAAATGACTCATTTTATTGATATCTGCAGATAACCTATAAGAATAAGCTGCCAGAGGTATAAATCTACTGTGAAGCATATTATATATATATATAGAGAGAGAGAGAGAGAGAGACAGAGAGAGAAGAATTTTAAACAAGGTAGGATCTTACCATTTCCATTAAGCCTTCCACTTTATCCATTTATTTTTAATCATGTGCTTATGACAAATGCATTAATAGTTATTATTATCTGGTTGAAACCCCACTTTCGTCATTTCGTAACTTTCTAAATATTAGATCTAACAACCCTAATTTCCTCTACAATTACTCTCTCTCTCACCGTTGCGCCTAGTTGCAAATCCACGGTCCTTCCTCGGACCTCCTCTTCCTCGAGTCACGACATCTTGGTCCATCCTAGCGTGAACATTACATAACTCATCCGACTTATGCACATTGCTTTTAAAATAATATTGGTAAATGACATGTAAAAATAAATGATATATTATAATTATGTAATTCATTTTACAAAGGATAATACAAATTTTACAAGGAAAGTACCCATTTTACTTAAAACTATCCATTGGGAAATGTAAAAAAAACTATTAAAGAATTTACAAAGCAGAGTATAGATTCTACATAAACTCGTCGTGTATGCATAAACCCAATTCGCTGAAAATGTATTTGAGGATCAATAGATGAATATATCAACTTAAAATGTTAAATATAGACAAGCCTAAAACAGCATATTGTGAAATGAAATTCGAATTTAATAGAATCGGAAGACAAAAATATCCTTTTGAATAAGGTTTTGGATGTAACCGTAAGATTAAGGTCCAATGTATCTCCTTGATAGCTTACCGTGGATTTTACAAAGGGAGTGTAAATATTGCAATTATGGCATATTATACAAAAACTTTCAAAAAGAAGTGTTGATTCTACCAAGAAACAAACTCGCCTTTACAAAAACATATACCTATTTTATTTAAAACCATTGACTAAGCAGTTAAAATTTTTATTAACAAATTTACAAAGATGAACATTATTTCTACAAAAACTCATTGGAGTTTACAAATATATGGTTAAACCCAATTCATTCAGAATGAAATTAAAATAAATTAATGAAGGTATTTATGAAAAATACCAAATCCAGACAAGCCTAAAATGATAAATCAAAGATATTAAATGAAATTCAAATGTAATGAATTGGGAAGACGAAAATACCTTGTTGGATAACATTTTAGAAGCACCCATTAAATCGAGCAATTGTCTTATAGTTATTACCCTTGTTTCTTTAAATATTTTCCTTAATAACACGGTAAGAGGGGAAGGGGGGAAGGAAGGTAATAGTCAGGGTTCTGAGAGGGGCAGGGAGCTTCTACGGGCGCCCAGCCTCTCTGTTGTAGCTCGACAACAGACCAAACTGGGTATTAGATGGTTTCTGTAGAAAACGTTGTGCAGAAGGCTTCCAATTGGAGAGTGACTTGGGGTCCTTGGGGAGGTTTGTTAGAGGTAACATGGGGTCAACCTCAACTCGATGGGTTGATGTGGTTGTGATGCCTCCACCTATGAATAATGGTGAAGTTGTCTTGAGGACGGTGAAAAGAAACCTTGCTTCTTCCTTATCGACCTGATTCTTCCCCTTGTCACTTTGAAGGGTGAAGAACAAGTGCTTGAGGAAGGCAAATGGAACAAAGGCATCTCCAGCCTATGGAACGGCCCCAATGGTGCTTTCGGTGTGGCAACAACGGTCACCTAGCAAAGGAATGTCATGGTGAACAAACGTGTTTTCACTGTGGCACCATGAGGCACAAAAGGGTGGAATGTTCCAAGAAGGATATCAAGAAGATGAAGACATGGGATGATAGCTCGTCATGGGGAGGGCTATAATTAGGCGGTGGAGAAGGTCCTATCACGGTCTTGTTTTGAATTCTCTGGTGATATGGTGAACACTTGTATAGAGCATTTGTGCCAGCAGGGATTATCTCCTGAGGTGCATGCTTGGATGTCGGGAGGTACCACAGAGGGTTGATCGAGGGGGATCTAAGTGGTGTACGTTGATGTTTCGACGTGGTTTGAAACTAAGACTTCAATGATTTTGTATTACAATGGAAGGCATTTTGTTACACTTCATAAGTTTTGCAAGAGCGAGGATGTACTCTCCCAATTGAGGGAAATGGTATCAGTAGTTCTCGACGGCCTCCGTCCAAGTGAGTTGTTCAACATGGTGGTGAAGATTATGGGTCCTGTGAGTGTGAAGCCAACACTGCTAGAGTTTCATATCGGTCGAACAATGTAATCAATTTCACCGATGACTGTGCAGTTGATGGTGTTGGCACCAGTGGCTCGTAAGATTTACTCAGATGTGGCGGAGGCGGTGCCAAAGTTAGAGAAGTTGAAGAGCTCTTCCTCTTTTACCTCGAGAGTAGATCATGTGTTGATCCTTAAGGAGTTCTATGGTGAATACTTGGGTGGAACATGGGTGGTGTAGGCTTTTGAGGCCTAGTTGGCACAACTCTTGCAAAACGGTAGTGTTACGCGGGTAGATTTTTTTTGGAGGAAAAAAAGGGCGTGACTTCGAGATGTCAACCCATAAACTTCTATATATTCACATTATTCAAATTATAATTACAAAGACCAAAAGATCCTTAGGCTTTTTGTAGGCTCTACAACATTCTCCATGTACATTCTTTCTCCATGAAATATAAACCCATTCCATGCAAGCCATATAAACCATAAAATAACACCACCCTAGTCTTGGGAGGGTTGCTCCCATGTCCCATTTTGTCCAGAGATCCCTTAAAATCAACACAATCGGTGGTGGACACCAACTCAAAAAGTGATGTCTCCTACACCTCCTCGTAATAGAGCATCCAAAGAAGAGATGCTCAATCTCCTCTGTTGTCAAACAACGCTGACATGTGCCCCTAATCCCTGGAAAGAACATAGCTCTTATCCAGTCATCAGATGATCTCTTCTCAATATGCAAAAGATGTAACAGGATCTTCTATTATCATATGCGCCTAAACTGATCTGAGGCAATCTCTGAATCAAAGACCGCCACCAAGTAGAAGGCCTTGTATGCCTTCCGCACCTTGAAGAGTCCATTAGCCCAAGACCATTGATCAGTATTATTAGAAAGGCTCATGCAGACCGACAATACCTCCAAAAGATGTACAAACTCGGCAAAATATTGATCAGATAAATCAGTAAGCAAGAGTGGAAACCAGTTGTTGCCCTCTCAACAGTCCCTCACAGAACAACATGTGTCATATGGCAAAGCTAATAGGCAAGGGTTTTAATATCGATTTCAGATATCATATCGATACCATGTCGATACGATATTTCGTTGAAATTTCAATGACATTTTGCCCATATCGACCACCATTTGTGAAGAAATGACCGGAAACTGCCATCATATCATCATTTCACTTAAAATTTCAGTTCCTTGTCGAAACCGAAATTTCGACGAAATTTTGCCAGAATTAAAGCCATGCTAATAGGTGAGGATAATGAGCCTAAAGCATCCCATGCCATGTTCAATCGTCTATCCCAAAATGAAATCCATAGGCATTACCAAGAGCATGCCTCATAAGCAGAACCAAATGAGGAAGTATTGAGCCCTTCTAGAAGATAAAAGGCAGTAACACACAACTGCCTTCTAGAAGATGAACGACAATAACACACAATAGCCTATGTAAAGGGATCCAAAAAAACTCAATAAATCGAGTGTGTCGTCATCATAACAAATCTGACCCTGTACCCTAAATGTCGGTCACCCACTTCATCAATATAGCGGTATTCATCACCTCAAACTTCGCATACCCATCCCACCATCCTCCTCCTTAAGCACCAGGGTCTTTCACCCCACCAAAAGCATCCCTTGCAACTCCCCAAACGAGGCCCAAAAGAAACATCGCATAAGCACTTCCAAATTCCCCCTTATCCCAACTAACAATAGGCTTGTAGGCATAAAGAACATTGGAATAGCCTAGAGAACGGCCTTTGACAATATTAGTCGGCCACCTCTTGAGAGACATATCGCAAGACAGCTTGTCAATTTCAGTTTCATCTTCTTAATAATAGGTAACTAGTCAGATTACCCTAATTTGCTACCCACCAAGGCAACCCAAGGTAAAAGATAGGGAGAGCACCCCTCTATGTTTGAAGAGCAACCACACAAACATCCATCTCTTCCTCGTACATCCCTAATGGGAAAAAAGTAGACTTGGCATGATTAACCTTCATGTAGAGATCAACCTAAACCACTCAATAACAACGATCGCCGCTTCTGTAGAAGCAACCTCTCTCTCTCTCTCTACAAAAAAATCGCACATCAGCAACCTGGAAAATGTGATCAAAAGTCTCTCTTGTATAGAAACCTTCCAGAAAGCCACCCTCCCTTGTCTTCGTCACCATTGTAGCCACTGACATCTGCAATCACAACAAAGAGAAACAATGCAAAAGGGAAACCTTGCCTAACCTCGCATTATGGCTGAAAGAAACCCCCCTCTTCTCTACCATTCACCAAAATGGTGTAGGAAGATGTCGTTATGCATCTCTTCATCTGGTCTACCCACTCACTTGGGAGTTGGGAAGCCTCTATGGTGCATGGACTCCCAAATGAATCTCAATCAATGCAGTCCAAGGTTTTAAATTTCGATATCAGATATCGTCGTATCGACATCATGTCGAAACGAATTTTCACCGAAATTTCGTCAAAATTTCATTCATATTTCACCCAAATCGAGTAACATTTGTGAAGGAAGGCCCCATATCAGCATTTCGCTCAAAATTCCGATCCCATGTCGAAATTGAAATTTCGTCGAAATTACACTGATATTTTGCGAAATCTGAAACCATGATGCAGTTATAAGCCTTCACGAAATCCACATTCCATAGGAACTCGTTCGTCTTCTTTCTTCATCATCCAACAACTATCTCATATGCCAAAACAACCCCATCCATCATGTGTTAGCCTGGGATGAAAAGTAAACTGCCTGGGTCAGATCAATAACACCTCTGTCATAATGATATAAATAGCATTAGAAAAAACAATATGATGCAAGTCATCCACATACTGCACCACATCCTTCTTAAGCAGAAGGAACAAAAGGGATATGTTTAGCCACTCAAACCTAATGTTCGATCGATGTAGCTCCTCCACTACATTCATTGTCTCCTCATCCACTGCGTCCCAAAACTCCCTAAAAAGAATACTGGGAAACCATCCACACTCAAAGAACCATCTGCATTCAAGTCAAAACTCGCATACTTGACTTCTGAAAGCAAGAAAGGTCGCATCAACTACTCAAACTGCAACTCATTCAAATGTGGGACATCTCCCCCACCCATCTCCCACCTTTACAAGTATACGTCTACTGAGATCATGGTAATGACATCTCACTGTGTCCCTAATGGCATAGTATCGCACCACTTCCTCCCCATCCACCTCAGTGGATAGAATCATATTAACCTTTTTGCGCTCGCAGGCCACCACATGGAAGAACTTCGTGTTCGTGTCTCCCTTTCCAGTCACTTCTACCTCGAGTAATGCTTCTGTTCGATCTCCCTCTTCATAACCTTCTCAAGAAGAATGTGAATTTGCTCGCATCTCGTTGCCTTCTCTTCCTCGTACAACTCCTTAGAATCCTCAGAGTGGTAAAGACATAAAACCTCTGTATGTGTTAAATCTCTCTGTTGGACTCGGAGCTCATGAGATTCCCTCCTAAACGGAAGAAGCATGCTACGCATGGCTCCTTGGCGCCAACCACATCACATCTTACTCCCGCCAACACCTTGTGAACTTCTCCCAAAAACCCTCCTCTAGCGAAGAGCGCTCAAAACGAAATACGTTGCTCAAACACTGACCATCACCCGAGTTCCAACAAATCAGCATATGATCAAGTTGCAACCTACGCAAGACCGTCATAGGTCCCAAAAGAAATCCAGAAGGCTAATCCAACCAAGAAAATGGTCCAAACGGAACATAATGAGTTCTTCTTCCGGTATATCTCGGGTTCATGAAATCTAACATCTACATCACCATATCTCCATGGGCAAAAGTGGCTAGAGTTTTGGCCCCTGAAAGTGCAATAGGCATTGATGGGGCTATTTGCAAGGGTGGCAATGTGGATGTCAAGCATGAAATAGACTTCCTGAAGGGTAAAGAGTCTTAGAAGGTGGCTCCAAGAAGGGAAATTAAGAGATAGGAACCTTAATGTTAGTCCAGGAGAAGGTTCTGTAGGTATATTTCAGAGGAAGAGGCCCAAACTGGGCAACACACCATGCGGGTTAAAGAATTGAAGGAGGCTCCGGATGCCTCACATGGTGCTACTCATGCGAAGATGTCTCATCGGGATTAAGTTGTCGATATGTGGGAGTTGAGCTAGTTGGGGTAAGCCACATGGTTTAAAGAATGAGGTGTATCTCTTGGAATGTCTGAGGTCTGGGTAGCTAAACAAGCGAAGGATAGTGGGTTCCCTTACTTGTGGGTGTGGTCGAATTACAAGAAACAAAGTAGGAGAGTTAGGGAACTCACATCTGGAGTTTGTTGATGGCCAATATCTGTCAAGCTTCAAGATTGTTCCCTCGGCTGGTTCGTCAGATTTAATCCTAGTGAGGTGGAATGGTGATCTTCTGAAGATGTTGGATGCAGTCGAGTTGTGATGCTCCCTGGTAGAACTAAGTGTTCTCTGCAATATAACCTAAAAAATCTCAAAAAAAATCACCTTAGGTAGAACTAAGTGTTTTATGCAATGTGCCTAAAAATCATTTAACTTGCATGCATATTTTGCTTAAATAAATTAATTAGTGAATTAGGTAATTTAATTCTAATTACATGTAAACTTTTTTTTGAATAGAAAAAAGGGGGAGCCCTCCCGAGGCGGGAGTCACCACACCAGAGTATTCATTAATTAACGAAAGGGTACATCAGTTGGATATCCAGAAATTGTACAAAGCATTACAGTGCGCTAGTACATTTTCACAGTAAAACCGCTGCCCCTTGAAAGTGCTATCATTCCTGCCAAGACAAATAGCCCAAAGAGCGGCAAAGGGCCTGGAAACATCACCAGAGGACCCAATCCCCACCGCTCGAATAGATTTCCAAAAATGTTCCAGGCCAGATGCCTGGACCCACGCCAACCCCAAAGATTCTCATACATCTGCCGAAGATATGCATCCGAAGAAAATGTGGTTTGCATCCTCCACATCCTCCTCGCATCTGACACACTTCAAATCCATCACACCCAGCAGTTTGCCCCTTCTCACTTTGTCACATAGACAGTCTGTCCTTAGACACCAAAGGAACACCTTAACCCGAGTAGGAATCTTAACAGCCCAAATCACCTTCAAGTCTGCACATAGATCTTCGTCGCACTCCACTACACCACCACACAACTTCCGATATGCTATCTTTACCGAGAACTTATCATCTGCCTAATCAAAATGATCTGGCTCGTCAGACATCTCCCCAACAGGGGAAATCTCCGATAGCAACCGTAAAAATTCCTCCAGCCTCTGATCTGAGAGAACCGCAAAAAACCTCGGAGCCCACGACCCAGAGTCGGCCACCTCCGCCACCCGCGCCCCCTGTCAACGACTAAAGCCATCAACCTAGGGAAGCGTTGGGCTAGCGCCCCTTCCCCCGTCCAGTCATCCTGCCAAAATCGGAACCTGAAACCATTCCCCAACCTCGGCGGAAGGAAAGGCCTGAGCCGTAGGAGCACGGCATGGATCCCAATCCCCAACGAAGACTCATGACGCTTCCTTGCAGCCACCAACTCCCCTGTGACTCCATAGATCTCCCTCAGTAGCCGTAAAACCAACGAATCAGATGAACCCCAAATGCGCACCACCCATTTGGCTAACAAGGCTTTGTTCATTAATTCCACATCCCGGACACCTAGACCCTCCTCCGAAACAGGTACAGCAAGATCCTTTCAACCAACCAAGTGCAACCCCCTCGTTGCCTGCCTCCCGTCTGACCAGAAAAAAGATCTCATCAAAGCCTCCATGTTCCTTCTAACCCCCAGCAGGCATTAATCTCGTCGAGAAGAAAAAAATCGAAATGGCTGAAAGAACGTGCTTCAGCAAGATAAGCTTCCCACCCTTGGATAGAGTGGTAGCCTTCCACCCCTTCAGCCGCTCCTCCATTCTCTAAAGAACACAGTCCCTCTCGAAACTCCTCAACCTGCCATCAACCAGAGGCAACCCCAGATAGGTTATGATAAGCGCAACAGAGGGCATCCCGACCACTCCGCAAGCCTGATACTCTCCCCATCATCCATCTCCAGTGGAACCAGAACCGACTTCTGCCAGTTAATCTGCAAACCAGAGAGGCAACCAAACATGTCCACCAAAATATCCGCATTGTAGTTCTACTCCTCTGTCCCCCCCAGGAAGATCAGTGTGTCGTCCGCATACTGCAACACCGGAACGGAGATGTTCCCCAACCTGAATCCCTCACCCCAACTCTCTTCCACCGCCCGTTGAAACAAAACCGCAAGACAATCTGCCACCAACACAAAAAGCAGGGGAGCTAGGGGGCAACCCTGACGCACCCCCCTCTGCGGTTGGAACCATCCTCCCTCCGACCTTCCATTGACCAACACAGAGCACGAGCTAGTAGTGACGCATCTCTTGACCCAACCAATCCATTCTTCCGAAAATCCCCTTTTCTGCAGCGCGATCCACAGGAATTTCCAACTGACACAATCGTAGACCTTGGCGTAGTCAATCTTCCAAACAACACCTTTCTTTCTAGACTCTTCCACTCATGACAGACTTCCGAAGCGGTGACGATTCCATCCTCCATACAATGTCCAGGAATGAACGCAGATTGTGTCGGTAAGACGACGAAGGACAAAACAGCTCTAAGCCTACTCGCAAGCACCCTGGCGATAATGAGATAAATGCCATTAGATATAGAAATAGGCTTGTAATCCCCAACCCCTACTGGGGTCTCTTTCTTCAACAACAAAAATATTAAGGCCCTATTAATTTTCTCAAAACCCCTGTTGCCGCTCCTGAATTCATTCAGAACCTCCAAAATGTCACCCTTCAGCAGGTCCCAGAACTCCCGGTAAAAGGATATAGAGAAGCCATCCAGGCCAGGAGCCCTGCCTACACTCAGATCCCAAACAACCCTGCGCACCTCTTCTACCGTAAACGTGGCCACTAACGAATCGATCTAGGCTCTACTCAAAGACCCCACCCCCCGGCCCGTCCAACCCCAACCATTCTCCTCCCTCACTCTCCTCAAAGCCCTCACAAAGTGTTCCCGCAAGGCGACTCCAATGTTCCTCTCGCCCGAAACCCTCTGGCCCCCCACCTCCACCTCGTGCAAGAAACTCCTCCTCCTTCCGGGCGCCACATAATGGAAGAAACATGTGTTCGCATCGCCTTCCCTTAGCTACTTCTGCCTCGATCTCTGTCGCCAATGAACCTCTTCTTTACTGTCCTCCAGGTACACTGCCTCCAACCACGCTGCCCTCTCCTCCATCTCCGCCGGAGTCAGGCCCCGGTCATCATCCAGCCCATCTAACCTGCTTATCCCAGCCTCTGCCTTGGTCTTGATAGCCCTCCGCCTCCTGACGACATCCTTCTCATACGCCAACAACAACTGCCTTAGGGAATCCAGTTTGGCCGCAAATCGCGACACCGCCTACCCCGTCACCACAAAAGCTCGCTAATGATCAATCACCAGGTCCCCGAAACCCTCCTCCAACAGCCACTTCTTCTCAAACCGAAAGGAAAACCGAGCCAAGTGCTCCTCTCTAGAGTACCAAAGAACAGATGTGTGATCGGAGAGCGTCCTCGGAAGAGCCCACGCCCTCGCTAGTGGGAAAGTCTCCCCCGCCTCAACCGATATGAGGAACCTGTCAAGTCTGGACCTCGATCTCGTATTCCTCCAAGTGTACTTGCAACCAGCCGTGTCCACAACTAATATTTTTTTGATCTAGAGCCTTTCATGGATACCTCTTAATTAGTTGTTTCTAGGATAATTTTACTTCATAAAATTATTGAATCTTGCTGATTATTAAAATTAAATTACCCTAGATCGCCAATTGTGCATTTTTAATTCATAGAAAATTCATTTTTCATCCGAAAATTATCAAAAATTCATAGTAACATAATTTTACATGCATTAACATTCTGGCCAAGTTTTATGATTTTGGAATTAACTTGACTAGTATTTTGCATTTTAATCCATGGGCTTAGCCATAACTGCATTTGCATTTTAATTGCATAAAATCCCAAAAAATCCCCCTTCCAGATCCTAGTCTCTGAACTACCTGAAAATTAATCTAAGGATAAAGTTGTCTTCATGGGTTCGAACTTGCGTTTGCCCCAGTAAAATAAATTCGATCGCTTTTGCTTTTAATTTAATTCATTAACATCAATTAAGTGATCTTTTTTGAGAAATTGCAATTTGTTTGCTTATAACGAAATGACACATTAATAAATTTGCATGAATTAAGTAGGGTGAATTCGAAAAAAATAGGGTGAATTCGCGCCCCCCCCCCCAACCGAAAAAAACCCACCCTGCTTTTCCCCTTCGCCTCCAATTCATATGCTCCCTTTTAGATGATGCCAAGGGACAATTACACCACCATGGTCCACCCCCTTCACTACCTCTACATGCCTCTCTTGTTCTCCCCTATCATGCTCTCCCCAGTCTCCCTTATGTCACTCCATATGTTGGTATCATGACTTCACTTCGTGGATTGTATAACAAATATTAGGGTGCTTGAGTGGATAAGATTCCACATTGAAAAGGATTGAGCATTAAATGTTGAAGGAAATGACAATACACGCTGATGAAAAAATGAGAGATGATGTTACAGAGATTTGAGGCTTGAGCATTTATAAGAAACCAAAAAATAAAGAACAAAGATGGAGAAAAGTGTGTTTTGAACTTTTCTTATATGGTCAACCTTAACAGTACAGTAATTATTTAGGTACGACTCCTAACCCTGGATGCAGAGTATGCCATTTAATAATGTAAGATACAAAGCAGTGGAAAATATTGGTTGCAAAAGGATCCAGCGGAAGAAAAGATACAGATGAAGCTTCGGTTGAATGGAAGAAAGAAATCTACCATTATCTTGATAGTTGGAAGCTACCCGCTTCGAGGCCATTTCAGCGCAATGATCAGTTGCCATCTTCAGCAAACGCTCCTGCACCATACGTCATACACAATGGAACGCCAACAAAATAGTTATAGAAATGCACATGAATTCTTGAAGTCCCGAGGGGAAAAATCTTTTTTTAAGCAAGGGAAGGGGGAAACATGCACAGGTTCATATAAATAACAACCTTTAAAGCATTGGGGTCATGCCTTTCAGAGAGGATATCTCCTCCATCATGCACCGGTTCAATAGAGCCCTTAGTTTGCCTAATATTTTGAAGAAATAACATACAACAATTCTATCAATTAAGATCAGCAACTGTAAAGCTCAAAGGTAGTGAAACACCTTACCTTACCTTTTGTAGAACTCTTTGTAGCGCAACTTCCTGCAGCAAAAATTAAAACATCCGTGAGTAACGAAATGAAAAAGAACGAGCTTGTCCAAAGTTTTTTTTTGCGGAACGGTGGGATGGACCTCATGTAAAGGTCCATCAAAAAAACTGCATCCAAAGTCATGAAATGCATACTTGTTCAAGCAACACAGCTTCCTGAACTGCTGAATCGATGCCATGGAAATCACTTCCAAGAGCATTCAAATTACAGGATGCCACACTAGCAGCTATTAATGACTTTGCAAACAAAAAACCAGGATCCGCCTCTTGCTGAGAACCACCTACAGTCCCTTGCCCAGTTCCCATCAACTCATTCATGTAGATCGTACAATTCTTAACTTGTATCCAAGTTAACAAAACAAGGGCAGCAACTTCTGGTCCTATGGAAATTCGCCAACCGTCAAAGTCACTCAAAGCAAGATCGTGCAGAAAACATCACATCACAAACAAAAATTCGTTAGAAACAGCTCAAGCCATTTTTTTAGTAGAAAAAAGGGGAGCCCTCCCAATTCGGGAGTCACCACACCAAAATATTCATTAAATAACGAAAGCGTACATCGGTTAGAAATCCAGAAATTGTACACAACATTACACTGGACAAGGACATTTTCCCAATAGAACCGCTGTCCCTTGAAAATACAGTCATTCATGCCAAGCCAGATAGCCCATAAGGCGGAGAAGGGCCTGGAAACATCCCCGGAGGATCCAAGCCCCCACTGATCGGATAGATCTCCAAAAAAGACCCAGACCGGAAGTCTGGACCCAAGAGATCCCCAAAGCATCCCAAACTTGCGTCGATGTCCTGCAAACGAAGAAGATGTGGTCCGTGTCCTCCACCTCCTCCTCGCATCTGTCACATTGCAGATCCGCCATACCCAGCATCCTCCCCCTCCTTACCTTATCGAAGAGTCGGTTTCTCCTTAGGCACCAAAGGAACACCTGAACACGAGTAGGAATCTTGGCCGCCCAAATCACTTTCATGTCCGCGCATTCATCATTTACGTTGCTCCAGCTCTCAGCTTCCGATAAAGCCATCTTCACCGAGAACTTACCCATCTGCCCCAAACAAAGTGATCCGGGTCACCTGACATCTCCCCAACAGAGGGAATCTCAGATAGCAGTCGTAAGAAGTCCCCATCCTCTGATCCGAGAGATCGAAGTGGAACCTCGGAGCCCACGATCCCGAATCAGCCACCTCCGCCACAGCGCCCCTCTGTTAGCTGCTAAATCCACCAGCATAGGGAATCGAGTGGCCAGCGCCCCATCCCCCGTCCAATCATCCTGCCAGAATCAGAACCGTGACCATTCCCCTACCTCGGGCGGAGGAAGGGGCCCGAGCCTCAGAAGCACAGCACGGGATTCCCATCCACAAGGGAGACTCATGACGTATCCACACAGCCACCAACTCCCCAGCGGATACCATAGATCGTCCTCAGTAACCGTAAGATCAGCGAGTCGGATGCGCTCCAGATCCGCACTACGCATTTAGCAATCAATGCTTTGTTCATCAGCTCCACATCACGAATACCAAGCCCCCCCCCCCCCCCGAAACCGGGTACAACTACATCCTTTCAAGCGACCAGATGGAAACCCCTTCCTGCTTGCCTCCCATCCGACCAGAAGAAAGCTCTCATCATAGCCTCCACCTTCATTCTCACCCCAACAGCATCAATCTCGTCGAGTAGAAAAAGATCCAGAATGGCTGACAGACGTGCTTCTGTAGGGTAAGTTTCCCACCCCTTGGACAGAGTGGTAGCCTTCCAGCCCTCCAGTCGCTCCTCCATTCTCCGCAAAACACAATCCCAATCAGGCTTCCTCAATCTGCCCGCAACCAGAGGTAACCCCGGATAGGTTATCGGCAAATGTCCTCGGGGCAACCCGCCCACTCCGCGAGCATGCTGCCCTCCTCATCGTCCATCCCCAGTGGAACCAGGACCGACTTCTGCCTGTTAATTTTCAAACCAGACAAGCACCCAAACATGTCTACCAAAATAGTCGCGTTGTGATTCTGCTATTCCGTCCCCCCCAGAAAGATCAGCGTGTCATACGCATATGCAACACTAGAATGGAGATGTATTAAATCTGAAGCCCTCACACCACCTCTCTTCTACCGCCCGCTCAAACAAGACAGCAAGACAGTTCGCCACAAGTACAAACAACAATGGAGCTAGGGGGCAGCCCTAACGAACCCCCCATCTGCGTTGGACCAACCACCCTCCGGCCTTCCGTTGACCAACAGTGGGCACCTAGGTAGTAGTGACACATCTCTTGATCCAATTAATCCACTCTTCTAGAAATCCCCCAACTGACATAATCGTAAGCCTTGGCGTATCAATCTTCCAAATGGCACCTTTCTTTGCGGACCTCTTCCACTCAAGACAAGGCTTCAGACGCAACAACGATCCCATCCGCCATACACCAACCATGACATAAACGCAGATTGTACAGGAAAGACCACAGATGCCAAGACTGCTCTAAGCTTGCTCGCAAGTACCTTGGACACAATGAGATATATGCCATTAGATATAGACATAGGCCTGAAGTTCCCAACCACCACAGAATTCTCCTTCTTTGACAGTAGAAAGATCAAGCCCCTGTTAGTTTTCTTAAAGCCCCTGTTGGCACTCCTGACTCATCAAAGACCTCCAAAATATCCCCTTCAGCAGCTCCCAGAACTCTCGGTAAAATGAAATAGAGAAGACATCGGGGCCAGGAGCCCCATCCCTATTCAGATCCCAAACTGCTTTGCGGACCTCCTCCTCCGAAAACACGGCCACCAACAAATCTTCCTGAGCTCCAGACAAAGAACCAACACCCAGGCCCGTACAACCCCAGCCATTGTCGTCCCTCACCCTCCTGCAAGCCCTCACAAAGTGCTCCCGCAAAGTGGCACCGATGTTCCTCTCGCCCGACACCGTACGTCCTCCCACCTCCATCTCGTGTAAGAAGCTCCTTCTCCTTCTCCCGGACGCCACGGAATGGAAACAGTGTGTGTTCGCATCGCCTTCCCTTAGCCACTTCTGTCTCGATCTCTGTCTCCAATGAACCTCTTCTCTCCTGTCCTCCAGGTATACAACCTCCAACCACGCTGACCTCTCCTCAACCTCTGCCGTAATCAGCCCCCGCTCATCATCAAGCCCATCTAACATGATAATCCCCGCCTCAGCCTCGATCTTGACTGCCCTCCGCCGCCGAGCGACATCCTTCCCATACGACAACAGCAACTGCCTTAGGGAAGCCAGTTTAGCCACGAAACGGGACACCGCTGACCCCTCCCCCACAAAGCCCCGCTAGTGTTCAATGACCAAGTCCCGGAAGCCCTCCTCCAGCAGCCACTTCTTCTCGAACCGAAAGAAAAATGACCCGGTAGGTCCTCCCCAGAGCTCCAGAGAATAGGAGTGTGATTAAAGAGCGTACTCGGAAGTGCCCATGCCCTTGCCAGCGGAAAGTCTCCCTTGCCTCAACGGACATCCGAAACCTATCAAGTCTGGACCCGGATCTCGTATTCCTCCAAGTGAAATTACACCCAGTCGCGTCCAGAATAGATAGCCCCAGAGAATTAACCACCCGCCTGAGATCTTGAGACCCTGAATCTCTACCTCCGGCCTCCCCCGACCTGTCTCCCGGAAGCAAGGTAACTTTCAAGTCTCCGCCAATAATCCAGACAACATCTCCCACCTCAGGCGCAACACTCGCCAAATCTGCAACCAAGCTACCATCCTCTCGTCTACACGGGCCATATATATTGGTGACACAAAAGCAACTTCCATCCACTCTCCGCAGTAGCTTGATCGTCAATGTGAACAAGGAGACGAAGAATCCCAGCAAGTCAAAGGAATCGGTTCGCCACCCAAAAATGTTTCCCCCTAAAGCACCATCTGCCCCTTTCTCCACCAGCGTGAAAACATCCCCCCTACTCAGCTTACGATGCAACGAATCATCCAGGGCCTGCAGCTTCGTCTCTTGAAGCAAGAAAATGTCTGCGCCATCCTCTCTCACCAAGTTTACCACCCCAAGCCTCTTATAGGGGCGGCCCAAACCCCTTACATTCAGAGAGAGCATCTTCATTTAGACACCTGTACTGCCCTCTTTTTAGGAGGAATGACCCCCAATCGTTGTACCAAATCCCTATCCAGAGCTGCAAAGCGGTTTCGCACTGGCACAACGGTTGCATCGCCCTGAAAGTCAGCTACCACTGGAGACCCAGTCGCCAAGGTTGCTCCTAGCGAAGCCCTCGCCAACTCCCAGAACCCCTCTTCCCCCCTCCCCTCCCCCCTCATACGCCAACCCGAACCGCCTCTGCCACGACCCCACCCCCTCCAAGGATGTCGGGCATGAATCCCTCCCCCCACACACAGCAGGTGTCCCACACATGGACACAAAAGACAGCTCAAGCCATTTCTAGTAGAGCTGCTAATGGAACCGAACTGAAACAAACATACCTATCGATTCGATAAACAAGTTTGAGAGATCGAGTTTGAGTTCGATTCGATATAGGTTCACTAGTTTATGTTCGAGTTCGAGTTCATTTGCATAATGAATGTTCCAGTTCAATTCGATAATAGTTCGCTAACAGTTCTTATTTAAGCTAAACATCTAAAAATGAACAAGTTTGAAATTCATCTAAAAATGAACAAATAATGAACCAGCCAACTCTCTATCTATTGCGGGGCATCTTCAGCTTACGAACTCGATCATTAGCGGTATCCTACTTTTTTGGGCTGATTGCACTTTGATATCCTCAGCAACTTATAAGTGTATCTCCTCTATGTGCTCTGACTTTCTTTGGGCTTACAAGAGGCACGAGATTGTGTTGAAGAATGTTTGCCTTCCAAGGGAGGAGGGAGGGCTTGGTTTAAGATCTCTCGAGGACTTATTTAAAGCCTCCAAGGTCGCTTGGGTTTGGAGGTTTCTCACGGCCGACGGGTCGCTTTGGTTGAATTCATTCGTTCCAAATACTTGAGGGGTGAGACCTTTTGGAAGCTTACGAGCTGAACAACCATTTTTTGGTGTGGAGGGCTATGCTGAGGACAAGGACCCTGATGGCCCCTGCCTTGGATGTCCTATCTAGACCTCCTATCAGGACTCTCTCCCCGGTGAGCTACTCTTTTCTCTCTGCCTTCGAACTTGTTCGAGCTGGAGCCACTCTGGTTGATTGGTGGAAAGATGTTTGGCACTCCAAGGCTACTCAAAAGTATAAGTGCTGCCTATATAGGGTGGTTAAAAACAAAGTACCAACACGAGAAAGGCTGTCCAGATTTGTTACTTGTTCCGATCTTGGCTGCCTATTTTGTGATCAACCACTTGAAACCAGGGATCATCTCTTTCGGGAGTGCACATTCTGCTTTGGTATTTGGCAAGGCATGTGTGCGGCTCTCTCGCTTCCTGTTCAGAGTTTTGGGGTGAACATCATGAACTTGGTTGCCTACATTAAAAGGGTCTCCGCCGTTGACGCATCAACGGGTGGAAATCTTAGGACCGCCCTTGCTGACATTGTTTGGCAGATATGGCATGAGCGAAACCTACGTTGGTCAAAGACTTTAAGTGCGTCAGACCGTGTGCTGATTAAGAGCATTCTTGAGGATGTTTTGATCCTCCTGAACTAATTACGGCCGCTTCTCCATTTCTGAACTACCACCTGTAAACACTCCATATCCGGAGTTTGGGTCGTTTTTCTTCATGACTTAGGGAATCTCACTAACTTGTGCCATTACTTGTAAATTTTTTCTGAAGCATCAATGAAAATATACCTCTCTTACCTTTAAAAAAATAATGAACCAGCCTTGTCTATAAGTAGGCATAAAAAAACAACTAAAAAGCAAGAACGTGGTACAATAACACCATATACCAATTCACCATGTAGATCTCGTTTTCTTGGGTGGCAACAACCCACGAGCAAACATAAATGCTCACCACCAACAACCCCGCTAAATCCATATGTGCATGAGAAACATATGTAAGCATGCGAGGGTGTTTCACAACAAAGCCATAATTATCATATGACCCCTTAAGGAGATTTTTCCAATACTTTGTCCAATTGGGTCCAAAGTGACGGGATGTAAGAACTGGTGTGCAAGGAATTGCCTAATGCAAAAGAATGGTTTCATTGATAGCATGCATTTTTCTTCAGTTAAGCAAGTTTAGCGTTAGCTACTAGTAAGATACATAGTGAAATGACGATCAAAATACAGAAATATGCAAATGATTTAGTAAACACCTTCTTGAGAAGGCTCTCGACACTAGTCCTGCTGATCAAGGAGATGGCCAATACAAAAACATCAGCACCCATGTAATTAAGTGGCCTCAGTCTAATGTAATCGTCCTGACCTGTAAGTCGTAACAAAAATAGAATCTTCCCAATTCGATACATGAAAGTGAAAAAATTGGACCTGATATTAAAAGCAACATGAGTGTGAAGATGAAGGTACTACGATACCTGCAGTATACCACAAACTCAAGTTTACAATGCTGCCATCCACCGAGACATTGGCACTGAAGCTTTAAAAAACTGTTGGTATATAGTCCTGCCTACCCACAAAGGTCAGAATGGCCAAGAAATAGGATGAGGACGTGAGTGGGGTACTAGCGGTGGTGTGTCGATAGAGAGGGTTAAGAGGGTGATGGCTTTAATGGTGTTGCCCGTCGGGAACCGCAGAGAGGCGGAGGAGAGGCAAATGTTGGATGACTCGTGGGAAAGGGATGCTGTAAAAGGGATAAACTCAGATGATTTATTAAAGACCCAAGGGTTCTCTTATATAGGAGAAAAACCCATTGGATAAAATAAAAAAAAGGAAAGGATAAATAGAGGATTAAAAAAGATAAAGCAATAAATAAACTTGAAATAATCTAAATACATAAATAGCAATTATCTCAGCACTCCCCCTCAAGCTGGAGCATAGATATCAATAAGACTCAAATTAGAACAACATTTCTGATAAGGTTCTCTTGTTAGAGCCTTTGTAAGTATAGCTGTTGTCTGGTCTCCGGAGCTGACATGTGTAGTAGTGATAAAACCCTTCTGTATCATGTCACGAGTGTAGTGACAATCCACCTCTATGTGCTTCGTCCTTTCATGAAAGGCTGGGTTATTTGCAATGAAGAGAGCAGCTTGATTATCACACTGGAGATGCATGGGAAGAGGTACTTCTATAGTTAGATCAGTAAGAACAGATCTGACCCACATCATTTATGTACTATTCTGTGTCATAGCCCTGTATTCCGATTCAGCACTTGATCTAGCAACTACCGTCTGCTTCTTACTTTTCCATGAAACAAGAGAATTTCATATGAACACGATAAATCCAGATGTAGACTTTCTATCTTTTGGATACCCAGCATAATCTGCATCTGCGCATGCTGTTACTGATAGAGATGTGCCTCTACTGAAAAGAAGTCCAGTACCAGGTAAAGTCTTCAAGTATCTTAGAATCATATGGATTGCATTCATATGTGCCTATCTAGGTTGCTCCATAAATTGACTTACTTTGCTTACTGCAAATGCTATGTCAGGCCTAGTAATAGTTACATATAATAGCTTGCCAACCAGCTCTCTGTATCTTCTCTTGTCGACTTCCTCAGTATCATCATCATACAACTTCATGCCTGGGTCAAGCGGAATAGTGGCAGGTCTGCAATCTGCCATACCTGTCTCTGAGAGAAGATCTATACCATATTTTCTTTGGGTCATTACAAAACCTCGTTGATTCCTGGCAAACTCTATTCCAAGAAAGTAACGTAAATGTCCAAGGTCCTTGGTCACAAACTGCTGACCTAGGAAGTCCTTGGTATCCTGAATACCTTGCTCGTCATCCCCTGTAATAATAATGTCATCAACATAAACAAGAATGACCGTAATACCTCTTTAGGTCTTTTGTATAAACAAGGAGTGATCTGCAGTTGATCTCACAAACCCCCACTGCTCTATCAAGTCCGAGAGCTTCTAGAACCATGCTCTTGGACTCTGCTTGAGGCCATAGATAGCCTTGTGTAGCCTGCAAACCTTCTGACACTCCCCCTCAGCAGCAAACCCAGGTGGCTGCTGCATGTAGACCTCCTCCTGTAGATCACCATAGAGGAATGCATTCTTCACATCAAGCTTATGAAGAGGTCAATCTTGTGTCACGGCAACTGCAAGGAGAATACGTAGAGTAGAATGTCTGGCAACTGGGGAGAAAGTCTCCTGATAGTCCACCCCATATGTCTGGGTGAACCCTCGTGCCACAAGCCTCGTCTTATAGCGATCCACTACCATCCGCGCGGTGTTTCACAGTGAATACCCATTTGCATCCCACAATTGACGTGTTAACGGGAGCAAAAACAAGACTCCACGTACCATGTGATTGTAGCGCAGCCATTTCCTCCTCCATGGCAATCCTCCAGTGACTATCTTTGAGAGCCTCCTGGTATGTCTGTGGTATTTGCACTGTTGATAGTGCTAGCGTAAGTCTCCTGAAATCTTCTGAAAACCTTTCCAAAGAATTCTGGGCTGCAAGGGGGTAAGTAGCACATGTCCTTTTTTGCTTTCGCAGAGCAATTGGTACGTCAACATCATCTGCCAAATCATGGGCCTGGATATCTCCCTCTTGAGAGGGTACATGCTCCTCATGTCTAGAATCATGTTGTTCAGTCAATTCAGGAGTGCCATCAGTAGAAAAATATGCTCAATACATACTTGAGACGTGTTGGATGATGGGCAAGGCTCGTGAGCGAGACGAACAGAGCGAGATTTGCGAGGAAAAATACGAGGCAAGAATTGAACTAGCGGAGGTGGTGGAGGTGGAGGTGGAGGTGGTGGTGGAGGATGAGGGGTTGGTGAAGATGAAGGATCAACTGAAGGTGGTGGTGGCATGTATATTTCATTATCAGAGTCAGATGGAATAAGTCTGTCACCTGTAGGTGAAAAATACATGACCGACTCAAAGAAAGTAACGTCAGCACTAACAAAATATTTCTGGCTTAGTGGATCAAAGCAACGATACCCCTTTTGGGTACGAGAGTAACCAACAAACACACACTTGATAGCTCTAGGAGAGAGCTTGTCACGCTCTGGAGAGACATCATGAACAAAGGCAACAGATCCAAACACACAAGGTGTAAGAGAGAAAAGACCCTTTCAGGAAATGCAATCAAGTAAGGAATCTTTTCTCCTAACACGGATGAGGGCATACGGTTAACAAAATAACAAGCAGTAAGGACATCATCACCCCAGTAAGCATGAGGAGCACGGCTCTGTATTAACAATGTTCTAGTTACATCAAGTAGGTGACGATGTTTGCGCTCGGCAATACCGTTTTGCTGGGAAGTGTAGACACATGATGTCTGGTGAACAATGCCATGGAATCTAAGGAACTCAGAAAGATGTAAGTTGCAAAATTCCAAGGCATTATCAGTACGAAGATACTTGACTTTGGTAGAGAAAATATTTTTTATTTCATTAATAAAATACATTATAACAGATCTAGACTCAGATTTATTTTTTAATAAGAAAATCCAGAAAAGTCTAGAAAAATCATCTACAATTACGAGATAAAAGCGGTGTCCTTGGAGATCAGGAATACGACTAGGACCCCAAATGTTTAAATGAAGGAGCTCAAATAGCTGAGAACTATGAAAAAGGAGAACGGTGATGCTTCCCAAGTTGACATGCCTCACACTGAAAAGAGGATCTTGTAGAAATCTGAGGGAGAACATGGCATAGCTTCTGCAGAGGAAGATGTCCAAACCTAAGGTGCCATATATAAGGAGAGATAGGTCCTGTAGGTATAATGGAAACACTAGCATGAGGGGGTTGGACCAGTCTGTAGAGTCCTCGCTGCTCATGGCCACATCCAATCACCCTGCCTGTGAGTATGTCCTGATACATAAGAGATGAAGGGTCAAAGATGGCACAACAATGCAGATCCTTAGTGATCTGACTAATGGAAAGTAAATTCATCTGAAAAGCAGGAGCATATAAAACATTCTTCAGGCGCATGGAAGGTGTCAATTGCACTTCCCCCTGTCCTGTAACAGGTAAGTGGTCGCCATTAGAAATAACGACCCATCTGCCAGGTGGTATAGCCCTGTAGGACTTCAACTGTATTTTGTCTCCACACAAGTGGTGAGAAGCACCAGAGTCCATAATCCATTCTGTCATGTCTGCATTTGTACTACCAATAAAAGCATATGTGATACCTGAGGAGCTTGAAGAGGCTCTGGATACTGCAACGGTATCTATGGTGGTGTCAGCACTAGGAGTTATGATCTCTCGAATATGAGAGACGATATCATCCAGTCAAGGATCGGCCTGCGGAGATGAAGTCTCTGAGGATGTTATCTGCTCTGCTGCTCGACCGGAAATGGGATATCCATGCTTCAGATAGCATGTATCCTCTGTATGTATAGTCTTGCGGCAGTAGGTGCAGGGACTACGTTGGCATCCCCCGCCTCTTCCTCGAGGTGTGCATCCTCTGAGCTGGGTCGCACCACCTCGACCACGAGAAGAGGCCATCGCTGAGGAGTGTGAAGATGTGGGTGTCGAAGGGATGGCGAGCCGACTGAGACAGCTATAGGCCTCCCCTATAGGGGGAATGGTTGCTCCAGTAAGAAGATGAGTACGTGCAGCATCATATTCTTTGTCAAGTCCGGTCATAAAAACTCCAACCATCGTAGAGTTCCTATATGTCTTCTGCTGCTCAATAGACGTTGTAATGGGCATGTAGCTATGAAGTTTTTCAAACATACCGCGCAGTGAAGAATAGTAAACATGCAAGGGACGACCATTCTGCTTGGTGTTGTAGATATTAAACTGGAGTTGAAGAATCTTGGCCTCATTCTTCGCCTGGGCATAGGTGGATGCCAAGTGTCCCACATTGCCTTCGCAGTTGGCTGAGTTAGAATATCATTAGATAATTCTATAGAAAGAGTCCCATAATGCCAAACGCGTGCATACGCGTCATCTTGCTTCCAAGAAGCATTTGCTCCGGTCTTGTCCGCTGGCTCTGGATCTGTCAGGATGTGTTCTTTGTTGTTGCACTGCATAAGGGTGAGGAACTACATGGACCACAACTCATAGTTGGTCCCATCCATCTTAACGATGGGAACCATGCCCTTGAAGGCTCCGGACGAGAAGATGTCACCCTTGTTATCTGGCATATTGTAAGATGACCAATATAATGGATCTCGACCGGAGGATAGACTGATATAAAGAGTCTACAGATTCATACGAAGGGTTGATTGTATGTGTAAACTCATACAATCATTTTCACTTCTTGTTGCTTGCTGAAAAGAGAGACTTAAGGGTCCGTAGTTACCTTCTAGAGAATAAGGAGGATTTACAAGGAGAAAAAAAAGAGGCCACGTTCTTCAGAACTTGACAGTGGCGCAACTTCCCTGAACTTGACAGTGGCACAACTTCCAGGGCCCGAACTTCCAGAGCCCGAACTTTAGAACTTCGCAGCGGCCACAACTTCACAGCAGCGAGCAGAGCGCGAGGCGCTCAGGGAGTCGCAGGCGCGGGGTGCGCAAGGCGCGCGGCGCGAGGGGCGAGGTGCACAGGGCATAGACACGAGGCGCTGGGTCTCGCATGGCGCATGCGCGGGGTGCGCTGGGGTCGCGTAGCGCGCAGGCGCTGGATGCGCTGGGTTCGCATGGGAGGCGTCGCACTGTGCTCGCGCGGGAGGCGGTGAGGCAGAGTGCGTCGCACGCGATGGAGAGAGAAAGGAGAAGGGAGGCGGTGGGATAGACGTGGGGGTCCACGCAAGACACCCTGCGCCATTAGTAGGGTTAGGGATAGAACATGGCTTTGATACCATGTAAAAGGGATAAACTCAGATGATTTATTAAAGACCCAAGGGTTCTCTTATATAGTAGAAAAACCCATTGGATAAAATAAAAAAAGGAAAGGATAAATAGAGGACTACAAAAGATAAAGCAATAAATAAACTTGAAATAATCTAAATACGTAAATAGCAATTATCTCAACAGATGCGTTAGGCGTTCTGGAGAGGGGAAAGGGAAATTGGGAAAGGAAGTGGCGTCATTTTTTTCTGTTTCCTTTTTTCAATTATTTTCCCCTTGTTTAAGGAAGTGGCGTTCTTTTTTTTAATCCTTTTTTCAATTCTTTTCCCCTTGTTTATCACTTCTCGGGACTTCTCAAGTGTAGTGACTCTAGTAACTAGTTCAATCGCAATCACATTCATTGGGATTCTGTAACATTTTTAAGTTCTATCTAGTAAAGAACAACTTGTTTAAGAAGGGAACCTGAACATGTGCAGAAAATGCATGCAATAAGGGGATTCAATTTTGTAATTTGGCATGTTCCTTATAAGAGATTGGACTTACGATGATCTTCCCTTCATACTTAGAAGAGGCAGTGCCAGGATATGGAAGACGTAGTGCCAGGATATGGAGAAAGTGCCACACTAAGCACGGAAGAGGATGATGCAATGTTAGAAGTTGATGATGACGACGAGGAGGAAGCATTGCACTGCAAAGGGAGGAGGGAGCGGTGACGAATCCGAAAATGCAGCATTTTAAAAAGTTGTTTTTATGTGTTCATACGTAAAAAATGATTTGTCGTGCGTTGTAGGCGGCAATCAGAATCGATCAAGAAAATAACCATAAATAATGTATTCAATTGTTAATAGTGTGGTTTTATGTTTATTTTACTTTGACAAGTCCCAAGGTCGATCACAAGGAGGCAAAAGAACAACCTAGAGTTATGTCTATCAAAATTCGTGCGCGGATCTCAAGGCGACCTTTTTTTGGAATTTTCAATGCAATAAAGGGTGCAATATGCAATTTCGGCCTATTTTAGGGACTAAAATATAAACTATGTTCAAACGATGTTCAAAAAATATGAAACCTGGCCACAATGTAAATTATAATGAAATGCGTGCACTTTAATTTTTTGGAATTTTTGGATGCAATATGAATTTTTTATAATTTTTTTAATACAAATAGGATGAATTTCAATATTTAATTATGATAAATACTAAACCTACTTATTTTCAAGGAAAATTATCTAAGATCTATCACGAGGTGATTGATCTCAGAAAAATCCTAAACCTCGAAAATGTGAGATCTGATACCTATTAAAAATTAAACACTGCAGTATGCAAAATGATTTTTACAGGGCAAGCTATGCATGAAAATGCAAATCTTTTTGGGTACAATATCAAGCACAATTAACTCTACATTATATGATTTTTCGGGATTTTTTAGAGCAACGGTTAATCAATGGCAAATTTAGGAGCACGGACTGGGCAAAATATACCAATTTCCACAAAATAATTGATTATTAATTAACCACTGATCATAAAAATACCCACAATATGTCAAAATGTAGAGAGTTATATGACAAACATCATGTTATTTTTGAATAAGTAAAATAAGACTCAGAAAAGGTTCAAAATGAAGGGGGAACACAGGGGTACAGATGCAATATAAATAAAAATAAGTAGAGGGACTATAATGTAATTACCGATACCCAGGGGGTGTCTTTGCAAAATTTCCAGAGGGGCACGTGCGTGGCACGTTCCCTCTGAAGGCAGGAGGCTGGTGCGCAAATAGGGAGAAACAAAGGGGGGCAACTGTAATATGTTCAGAGGGCACGTGGGGCACGTGACCCCTAGGGTTGCTCCTGTTGTCTTCATCGGTCCCTCCCACACGTGCTCCTCACTTGGGAGGGCCTCGAGCATGAAGCCCGGTGGCTGGCGTTGGCGGAGGGGCGGAGGAGCGGCCGGTCAATGGCGGAGGAGTTGCTGAAGCTTTGATGCTGGAGATGATGAACGTCGTGGTTGGCGAGCGAAGTCGGTGGAGACCGTTGACGATGGCGAAGACAGGGGAGTCGTTGGCGGTGAAGTTCGATGAAGCGGTGACGGCGAAATCTGGTCGTTGGCTCAACGGTGATGAACATTGGAGCTGGGGCAATCGCGCAGCGGAGCCGCGACACTGCAACGAGGACGAGGTGCCTCGGATCTCGTCGAGTTGAAGGTGGAGGGGCGGCGCTGTCACCGCCGTCCCTTGTCTGTGAAGGTTATCGGTAGATGAGGGAGCACGAGGATCGGCGAGGTTTAAATAGGGCTGAGGTGCATCATCGAAGATGGCAGTAATTGGGGGTTTGGGTTTAGTCGGGGGTTTGATTGGAGGCGGTGAGATCTGGAAACTGATTCGAAGTTGGGGCGGTGTGAGAGATACGTAGGGAGATTTGGGTGATCGGAGATGGTGAAATCGCGGGGATCTTTGGCGGCGCGAGATTTGAAGGAGGCGGCGGAGAAATACACGGAGGAGGTGGGCTTGCGTCGGGAGATACGCGGCGGCGGAGGAATTTCTAAAAGAGGGAAGGGCGGCCTGGGAAGAAGATGATCACGGGTCGTCCGATCGACCAAGATCGGACGGCCCAATAGGAGCCACGTGGCGGCGGAGGTTTTAAGGGCGAGCACGTGCAGAGCACGTGCCTGAGAGGCACCTGCGTGCACTGCCTTTTTTATTTTAATTTTAATTTTTTATATAAAAACGAATAAAAATAAGCCCAAAAATGACTGACACGTGACGGCACCAGGTGCTGTCACGTGTCAGCACCAGAAAAATTGGAAAATAAATCTTTTGTCAAATACGAAATAAATAGCAAATGACCTCGGATCGAAAAGTTTCTTTATGAAAATTGCTCGTCTCAATGAGATCTACAACTTTCATGAAGACATCAAAACCAAAATCGATCATTTGCATAAAGTGGTATTTTGGGGGTATCCCACGTACATAGAATACCTTGATTTTTGGGTTTTATAATTTTTATGTCATTTTTAAATTAGATAAAAATACGGAAAAAATATGATAAAATCAGAGATAAATAATTACACATTAATCTAATTTTTGTATTTTTATTAATAGGTTAAATATGTACATAAAATATTAGGTCAAAAACCGCTAAAATATACAATGTACAGAAGAGGCCCAAAATCCAACTTTCACATATGAGCTCTGATTCACTTGAACTTTGTCTTGTTTTGAAGGTAATTGAATGTACATTAGTTTAAAAGTGAGTAGGATTAAATCGGACACTGGATGAGGAAGATATGAGGTTTTTAGTTCGGAAATCTTGAAACTAGGGTTTGGGTTTTTGGTCTACTTATTTGGGTTAGTTATTTTTTTTATTTTTCATTTATTCTTGTTAGTGATATGTACACAGTGGAAGTAGTTTTGGGTCATTTGGGGTTAGTATGAATGAGTTAAAAATATGGGAATTTAAGCTTTTTACAAGTCACTTTTGGCTTGGATTTTTGGCTTCTTATTTTGTGCAGAAATTTGTGCTAAAATGCAATTCTTATGAAAACATGCATGAATGCTAATTATGCAGAATAGATGCCGAAATGCTGTTGATTTTATGGGATTTGAGCTTAATAAATGAGATTTAGAGTGATGAATTCGAGATTCATCATCCCCCTATACTTAAAGCATGCTCGTCCCTAAGCATAAAAAAGAAATGTCATGAAGTGAAATGAGATTGGATTCCACATCAAGACCATGAGCTGAAGGTGAAAGTAAAACTAGACTCAACCTTTGGATTATTAGTGTGGCGGAATTTCTTTGAGAATTAAGAATTTTAAAATCAACTGCCCTCAAGTTCTACACATCATTGCTACAGTTTCGGCTTAGAAGTCATCTTAGATCTATCCTCTTCCCAAAGCATACCCTATGAACATTGAACAACTGACTCATATGTGCGAAAGGTTTTAGCTCTTCCCATCCAGAATGACGGACTACCGTGCAAACCTCCTCTCCAGTAACTCATCCTCGGGGAGTCAGGTATTTCCTTCTAAGGTCTGTCAAGCTGTGTTCACAATCGAATTGGGGGAGAAGTTAGAAGAAGGAGAAAAGAACTGGAGGGTGGCTAGTGTAGTCACCTCTCCTTGTGAAGCTGGCCAGTGTAGCCGAGTTTCCACCAAGATCTGCAGGTTTCTTGAAGCTTGGACCTTTTTGGTCAGATATTTATTTGGTAGAATGCTTCTTTGTATTTGGAATTTTTGGTGGTTCTGCTTGGATCTCGTTGTGCCCCTACGGATATAGAATCTTTTGTTCCGTACATTTCTTTTCCTGTTGTTTTTGTTGTTTTTTTATTGTTACCTACCTCGTAAATACATATAGACTTACATGAAAGTATGAGGTATGGCTAAAATATATACACAGTATATATACAGACCCCCCTATACTTAGCGAGTGTTGTGTCCTCAGTGTACAAAGAAGCGTAAAGAAGACATAGCTCGGGCTAAGCATAAGAGAGTAAAATTTTGATGTACAATGGTTCGCCCCCCTATACTTAGACTGTGAATAGTCTAAGTATAGAAGAAGAGCGCAGAAAGAGGCGGTCGGGATGTGTAAATGAGGAGAGTCTATACAGGTGGGTGTCGGTTCCCCCTATACTTAGGCTCTAGTCAGCCTAAGTATAAGAGAAAGGTGGAAATGGAACGATCGAGAGAAGGAGTGTGATGCGGGAAAATGATATATACAGATGGCATCAGTCCCCCCCTATACTTAGGCCTTGGCCTAAGTAGAGGAAGAAGTTGTACAAGGAGACCGATGTGGTCGAGAGGGAGGGTGGGTGGCCAATAATTAAGGTAGTTTACGACTGATTTTTTTGTGAGACTGTGATGGGAGATCGTAATGATGAGACGGAGGTGAAGTTTATGATTCCCAACTATTATCAGTGTCATCCTCAAGAAAATCATGATGGATAGTAGATGAAACATTTGAGTCAGATGAAAGGTAGCCATCATCAGAGTTATCCTCAGAGGGATAGTATTTGAAAGTGGACACACTCCAGATATTCATGTCTTTTTATTTCTTTAATTGTTTCCTCAAAATTCGTTCCTTTTTAACATCAATCGGTTTATCCTCAGATGAATATTCAAAAGCTCCGGTCTCAGTCAGCTCATAAGAAATAATTCCAGTGTACTTGTGGAAGGTAGGAGAATCAGCTTTGGATGAGTAATAATTAGAAATGGGAGTTGTCCAACGAGAATCGAATTTTGGATCCTTGCGAAGATATGGCTTTAGAGATGTCGAACAGACTTCACTCATGTAGACTACCTTTTTCGGACCTGATGAGGGATCATCAACCGATTCCTCTTCCGAAAGGTCAAAGGTGACTTTCTTTCTCTTGTTTCGTGAAGATGTCGGTTCACTTGAGTATCCAGATGAATAACCATTGGAATTATTCTCCTTGATCGGTTTTTGGACTGCTTGTTTGTTCTTAGTCTGCTGAATGTTGGTGCACTCTTGATTTGGGATAATTTGGTCAAGATAATCAGAGTAGGTTTCCCATGGGTGCGACCATGCATATGTCTCAGGATCGTAGTAGAAGGATTTTTCTATTTTGAGATCGCGGGAATTGAAATACTAGGGAGAGTTTATGCCTGTTCATTCTTACTTTATTCGATGTTAGAGCATTCCTGTGTCAAGTTGATGTAATCCATGTAGTCAGTATAGGTTGACCCAGGGTGTGACCATGCATAAGTCTCCGGATCATATGATTCATATGCTCGATTTTCCATGGAGAGAGCAGCTGGGAATGGAGTAGGGGGGAGATTTTCTAAACCAATAGTCTTATCAACAATTGCTATATCAGGTGTTGTAGCTGGGGTAGGGATCTTCTAACTCTTTATGGTTGCGGTTGTTGGGGACTTCGTGGGTTTCCTCAGAAGATCGTGGTTCCTCAAAGACAGGGTCAGATCTAAGTGCTTCCAATGCTTTAAAATTGATTTCCGGGTCACACAATCGATAATTGCCTTAGACAATGCTAAGAATAGCTTTCCGAGAATAATTAGAGACTGAGTGAATTCTCCTTGATGCTCGATATCAATGATCGTGAATTCCATTTTGAGCGGAGCACCTCGGAATATCATGATGATAGACATGATTCCTCTCGGTCGTTTTATCGATCGATCAGCCAATTGAACAATCTCTCGTATCTTCTGAATCGGTCCGAGCTTGAGTTCATGAAATACAGAGGTCGGGAGGATATTGATTGGTGAATCGTCATCAATTCGAGCATGGGTAAAAATCGTGTCTTTGATTTTACAGTCGAATCTGGGCAACCGCTTCACTATGCGGCTTTTGGTCTTTCTCCTCAACACCAAGGAGGAGGCCATTGACAAGATATGTCTTTCAGTTTTTGTTCTAATCCTTCCCGACTTTTTGTTCATTAATTTGTCCATTAAAAATTTTTTAAGGTCGGGGAAGTGTTCAATGGCCTTTATAAAGGAAAGTTCAAAAATCAAGCGTTTTTCCAGTGCTTCCCATACACTAGGATCCAAATTCCTTAGATCTTCTTCAGTCTTAATTTTTATGAAATTTTCTTGATTTTCGATTTTTTGTAGTTTTCAAATATTTCAATTTTTTTTGGTATTTTCTGTGTGGTGTGGTGATGTGGTGTCTTCCATAGATGAGAAGGGGCATTAATAATTAGAGTAAGGGTCAGAGGCATAATCATTCCTAGGGGAATAATAAGCAGAAGTGTTGATGTTAGAATCATCCCTAGGTCTTTGAATATCCTCAAAATTTTCATCATGAGATCCAATCCTTTCCTCATTCATTTTTATATCTGAGCCACCATAGAATGAGATTACTCGGTCGGTAAATTTTTGAAATCTATCCTCCATCAATTCGAATCTTGTTTTTATCCTCGAAATAACATCCTCAAGATTTTGTTCATGATCAATCATGGAAGCACTCGGTTTTGTTCAATGATTTCATCTTCCATTTTTCTGTATGTGCGGAGAGGAGAGTTTCTTGGAATATCTATTATATGATCATTTTCTGAAAATTTCTCCTCAAAAATTATGGAAGGAGGTTGCTCATATGGTCCAGGCATGTGTATTTGATATGAGTAGAGTTCAATCCTTTGATCATCATTAGTCAGACCTTGATATTGTGGAGTCAGTATACAGGGTTTATGTGTTTCTAGGGGGTCAGTCCAGTCCTCTGTATGAGTATCACGTCTAAAGAGGGGTCTATCGTGGTCAATCCAATGATGATGATCATTAAGTGCGTGTCTTTCCATCTGGGGTTGGTTTCTCAGCCAGTCATGAGACTCAAAGGTATTTTGATCTTGAAATGTTTCATTGGAGAGATACTGAGAAAAAGGTGGTTTAGTCAAAGATGGTAGGTGGTCATGTGTGGTCGGATGATAAGGATTTAATGAGGGAGTCGAATTCATCCGCGGGTGAAAGTTTCCCGCAAATGTTGGAGGATTATTGAAAGAAGAGGATGTAGTTGATTTAGGTCTAACCGAGACAGATTTATTTTCATAGTGATGTTCAGTTATTTTTGTAAGAAATGATGGGTTGGATCTGTAATATTTTTTGGTCAAAAGTTCCATGGTGAGAATTAAATCAAGAGATGAGAGAGATGATTGCACGGGATAGTCAAGAGAATTTTATCAAATGTGCAGCTTTTGATATTCGAAATAGGTTTACGCACACCAATTCAAACACAAATCAAACCCCAGGTTCACCAACTCACACGATGAAGCCGTAAGAGTTCGGCTATTATCTTTTTGATTTTTAATTGGTGACAAAACAATCTTGGAAAGAATTTAGCGAGTTGTTAGGTGCTGAACTTTCTTAAAAACTGTCCCGAGTTCGTACGACTAGTTGCATCCACTTTCAGCCAGTATAGGTGTAAGTACGGACCGTAAAACGGCTACCCGTGTTACTTAAGGACGGAGCCTTACGCGGTGTCCTTTAAACCACCCACTCTGCTAAGGAAGTCCGGACCGATTACCGGCTACCCGTATTCCTCACTGAGAAGTAGCTAATCGTTTTTTTAAAATAAGTAGTCTGAATGAAAATATCGGAGCTTGGTTCTAACCTTAAGTGTTGTCCCTCGCTCGCTCAGAAAAATAGAAACATCCAAGGTTGGGGTTACTCTCCCGTAAAAATTCTTGATTTTATGGATTAATTTAGAATCAGCTATATTTAGCAGTCCCAATTTTAATTAGATGATCACTGAAGAAATTAAGTGAGCAAAAATACACGTCTACCGTCCAATCCCAATTTCCTTTAAATTTATGTAGCAAAACAGGAGGGAGAAATTCGGGAAAAGCCTATGCACGTGAAAAACTATGATGTATGCTCAATTAGAAGACTTACAGTGAATCCTCGCAATCTCCATGTGGGATGCAATACAAGAATTGAAAATTTATTTTATATGAAATGCAAGCTGATGAAAAATCACACCTAAGCAGAAAGTTCTATTAGCGGGAAAGAATTGAGTTAAACTTTTGGCTAAATTGAACGATCTATGTGCATCTCAGTTAATGTGAATGTGGCTTAATCCTACGAGCACAATCAAAAATTAAAATGCTCTTAAGAACCGTAGGTGCAGGTCTACCCTAATCGCCACTGAAGTCGGGCCCCACCCTCACCGGAGAGTGAAACAGGCCACGACATACCACAAAATAAGATTAGAGGTCTTGTTACACACGCGAGAGTCCAAACGGACACTGCTGTAAATAAGCAGTTAATTACAAAAATTTAAAAATTACAGGAATTAAAAACCTAGACTCTACGCTCTCTCACGACTCGACTCGATCTTAAATTAATTGCGGATTTTAGGAGGTCGGTGAAGATGTTTTGGTTTCTTAAAAAACCGCTCCACGTATGTCGTATACCTCGTAAGAAAAATAAAAGAGATAATGTAAGAGTGTGACTCAAAAAATGATAAAATAGACAAGAAAATAAATGCAAGAAAATAAATGGAATTACAATGAAAAATTTGGAGGTCAGACTACCCGAATGCGGAAAAGCGAACGAAAATTTTTAAGACAAAAATCTAAGCCGTTTGTCTCCTCAGCAACGGCGCCATCTGATGAATCCGAAAGTGCATCATTTTAAAAAGTTGTTTTTATGTGTTCGTACGTAAAAACTGATTTGTCGTGCGTTGTAGGCGGCGATCGGAATCGGTCAAGAAAATAACCATAAATAATTTATTCAATTGTTAATCGTGTGGTTTTATCTTTATTTTACTTGGGCAAGTCCCAAGGTCGATCACAACGAGGCAAAGCAACAACCTAGAGTTATGTCTATCAAAATTCGTGTGCAGTTCTCAATACGGTCTTTTTTTTGGAATTTTCAATGCAATAAAGGGTGCAATATGCAATTTTGGCCTATTTTAGGGACTAAAACATCAACTATGTTCAAACGATGTCCGAAAAATATGAAACTTGGCCACAATGTAAATTATTATGAAATGCGTGCACTGTAATTTTTTTGGAATTTTTGGATGTAATATGATTTTTTTGTAAATTTTTTTAATGCAAATAGGATGAATTTCAATATTTAATTATGATAAATACTAAACCTACTTATTTTCAAGGATCAAAATTATCTAAGATCTATCACGAGAGGTGATTGACCTCAGAGAAAACCTAAACCTCGAAAATGTGAGATGTAATACCTATTAAAAATTAAACACTGCAATATGCAAAATGATTTTTACAGGGCAAACTATGCATGAAAATGCAAATTTTTTTGGGTACAATGTCAAGCACAATTAACTCTACAATATGTGATTTTTCGGGAATTTTTAGAACAACGGTTAATCAATGGCAAGTTTAGGAGCACAGACTGGGCAAAATATACCAATTTCCACAAAATAATTAATTATTAAATAACCACTAATCACAAAAATACCCATAATATGTCAAAATGTAGAGAGTTATATGACAAACATCATGTTATTTTTGAATAAGTAAAATAGAACTCAGAAAAGGTTCAAAATGAAGGGGGAACACAGGGGTACAGACGCAATATAAAAAAATAGGCAGAGGGACTGTAATGTAATTACCTATACCTAGGGGATGTCTTTGCAAAATTTCCAGAGGAGCACGTGCATGGCACGTGCCCTCTGGAGGCGGGGGGCTGCTGCACAAATAGGGAGAAACGGAGGGGGCGACTGCAATATGCCCAGAGGGGACGTGCATGGCACGTTACCCCTGGGGTTGCTCCTGCTGACGTCAGCGGTCCCTCCCGCATGTGCTCCTCACGTGGGAGGGCCTCGGGCACGAAGCCCGGTGGCTGGCATTGGCGGAGGGTCAGAGGAGCGGTCGACCAATGGCAGAGGAGTTGCTGAAGCTTTGATGCTGGAGATGATGAACGTCGTGGTTGGCGAGCGAAGTCGGTGGAGAGCGTTGACGATGGCGAAGACGGGGGAGTCGTTGGCGGTGAACTTCGATGAAGCGATGACGGCGAAATCTGGTCGTTGGCTCAACGGTGATGAACACCGGAGCTATGGCAATCGCGCAGCGGAGCCGCGGCACTGCAACGAGGATGAGGTGCCTCGAATCTTGCTAGGTTGAAGGTGGAGGGGTGGCGCTGTCACTGTCGTCCCTTGTCTGTGAAGATTATCGGCAGATGAGGGAGCACGAGGATCGGCGAGGTTTAAATAGGGCTGAAGTGCATCATCGGAGATGGCAGTAATTGGGGGTTTGGGTTTAGTCAGGGGTTGGATTGGAGGCGGCGAGATCTGGGATTGATTCGAAGTTGGGGAGGTGTGCGAGATACGCAGGAGATTTGGGCGATCGGAGATGGCGAAATCGCGGGGATCTTCGGCGGCGCGAGATTTGAGGGAGGCGGCGGAGAAATCCACGGAGGAGGTTGGCTTGCGTCGGTGAGATACGCGGCGGCAGAGGAGTTTCCAAAAGAGGGAAGGGCGGCCAGGGAAGAAGATGATCACGGGCCGTCCGATCGGCCGAGATCGGACGGCCCAGTAGGGGCTACGTGGCGGTGGAGGTTTTAAGGGCGAGCACGTGCGGAGCACGTACCTGAGAGGCACGTGCGTGCGTCGACTTTTTTTTATTTTAAATTTTTATATAAAAACGAATAAAAATAAGCCCAAAAATGACTGACACATGGCGGCACCAGGTGCTGCCACGTGTGAGTACCAGAAAAATCGGAAAATAAATCTTTTGTAAAATATGAAATAAACAACAAACGACCTCGGATCGAAAATGTTTCTTCACAAAAATTTCTCGTCTCGATGAGATCTACAACGTTCATGAAGACATCAAAACCAAAATTGATCATTTGTACAAAGTGATATTTTTGGGGTATCCCACGTACATAGAATACCTTGATTTTTGGGTTTTGTAATTTTTATGTCATTTTTAAATCCGATAAAAATCCGGAAAAATTATGATAAAATCAGAGATAAATAATTTACACATTAATCTAATTTTTTGTATTTTTATTAATAGGTTAAATATGTACATAAAATATTAGGTCAAAAACTGCTAAAATATACAATGTACAAAAGAGGCCCAAAACCCAACTTTCACATATGAGCTCCGATTCACTTGAACTTTGTCTTGTTTTGAAGGTAATTGAATGTATATTAGTTTAAAAGTGAGTATGATTAAATCGGACACTGGATGAGGAAGATATGAGGTTTTTAGTCTGGAAATCTTGAAACTAGGGTTTGGATTTTTAGTCCACTTATTTGGGTTAGTTATTTTTTTGTATTTTTCATTTATTCTTGTTAGTGATATGTACACAATGGAAGCGGTTTTGGGTCATTCGGAGTTAGCATGAATGAGTTAAAAATTTGGAAAGTTAAGCTATTTACAAGTCACTTTTGGCTTGGATTTTTGGCTTCTTATTTTGTGCAGAAATTTGTGCTAAAATGCAATTCTTATGAAAACATGCATGAATGCTAATTATGCAGAATAGATGCTGAAATGTTGCTGATTTTAAGAGATTTGAGCTTAATAAATGAGATTTCGAGTGATGAATTCGAGATTCATCAAGCGGCAACGAAGATAAAGAGGCAGTGACGAGGAGGAGGTGGTTGTGTTCTGGAGAGTGGGGAGGTGTCATGGGAGGTAGTAGGTGGAGGAGGAGCAGAGTGCATTGAGGAGATGGGAGAAGCGTCGAAGGAAGATCGGTTTTGCTTTAGGTCTCGATATGGGTTAAACTAGTTGTTGGACATGCAAGCCCACGACGAGCGAGTATGTAATAAATGTTATTTGCACATATCATTCACTGATCTGAGATAAAGAATAAATAATTTGCATAATAGGTCTCTATGTACAATTAGGGTTATGTACCATGGCCATCTTAATAATCATACAGTTGTTGATTCAATAATTGAATCATAGAGGTCGGTACTTTGATGAATATCTAAAGGGTTAGATTGAGGACTCATCAAGCACCGTCAAATGATTGTTAAGAGATGATCTCCAGTCTGAGTAGGAGATGGCAATCCTTTCTCACATAGGTTGATATCTGACCGACCTCTTCATGCAGGTCCTCTGCATAGGAATAGAGATTCAGAGGTGTCAGATTATTTAGGTCAAAGGGTTGACTTAAGGAGATCGAGATAACCTAAGTCCTATGTTGAATGCTGTCACAGCATAGGCACACATCCTATGACCGGAGACAGATGTGTTACTATATGTCAGAGTGGGTACATTTGGCAGACCAATAGGTTGATGACCTAACCAAGATCTATACACCGGCACGCTGGTGTGGATGTAAGGGCATATGCGTAATACGATCTCTCAAAGGGATCATACAGGTTCACTTATGAACCGGAAGACATGAGCTCACTCATAAGGTATTGGGACCGATCAAATTCCATGCATGGTCATCGTGCTTTGGAAGCATGACAATAATTTGAAGGTATGATATATGCTTTGGGAAAGCATATGATCGATACCGATTCCTAATGACCAAGATTGAGAAACTAGGTGATCAAACCCTGAAGAAGATAGTGTAAAATTGATCTACATCTTCAGGTTGATTATAGGTCTTCTAGTATGCAGGATGTACATGTATTGGGAATACCTGAGGGTGATGTGATCATAAACGATTGTATAACCATGACGCTTCCATTCCGAGAGAGTGATGAAACAGGTCCGAATCATGATATTATATGTACAGAATCATTCCATTTCAAGATCATCTTTTTGAATTTTTTAATGATGCACTTTCCTGCCGTAAGATCATGGGGGTGGGATAGACAAAGAATGATGTGATGACTCAGAATCATACACAATAACATGCTCTTTATTATTATAGAAGAAATTGAGTTTTTCACTTTTGAATCTTTTACAATTGGAATAATAATTGAATCATCTACTATAGGACGTGGAATGCTTGTTGAATGTGCATTCTCCTCATCCAAAGGTTTGGATATGAAGCATGTTTCTCTATTCTTGAACTCCTCTTTGATCTAGAATTTCTCCCTTCTGAAAATGCCTGGTGTCATCATCCTCCGAAATCTCCTCATGCTGAGCTTCAGATTTGGTCCTATCCATGTCCTTAGCCTCATTAGGTATGACCACGATCCATCTGCTTCTAAGAGACATATGATTAACACAATCCCTGCACCTCAAGGTATAAACCGCAATATAAGGGTTGAACCAAGATGGTAAATTCTAAATCATGGCAAGGACATTTCTACAAGAGGTCCTTGAACCTCTCCCATGAGTCACAGAAAGCTTCATTAGGAAGTTGGGGGAAACTCGTAATGCGTGAACACATCAAGGGTTAATTCTACTTAAAGGGTAGAACTTCTTCAGAAAGAGGTCCTTGAACTGTACAAAGGTAGTAACAACTGAAGGATATGGTTAGATCCTCAAGCGCATCACGGAAGCGTGAGCATCGTATCGAATACGATGAAGAATAACTAGTCGTACTAGTTGTTCTTTGCAGTGGAAATTAAAAATAATTCTATGTGACGAAACCACATGATCTAAGAACACTTCTCAGATCGTTTCGTCTAAACCATAAACAAGTAATAGGACTACCTCTTGAAGCGTGGTTGTGATCGAGTCTCTAAACGAAGAGACCTTCTGTCTCAAGTTCGATCTGACGGAGGAGAAGCTTGAGAGCGTGTTGATGAAACACGTGCTTCTCGCAGTCCATGTTGATGATCCAAGCGGCAGATCTCCTGATCTCGACACACGAGATCTGACGTCTTCTTCACGAGCGAGGTGCACTGAAGGAGACAGAGATACACGAGCAGACGGTCGGACAGCATAACGACAACGCTGCGGTGATGGAGACTCCACCTAGGGCATCCATGGTGGATGGCCATGAGAGAGGAAGAGAGAGGGCTGACGTGTAGAGAGAGAGAGACTTATGTTCTCTTGTGTGTTGTCTAGAAGAGCAAAGGGGTGCCTCTCCTTTTATAATATTTTGGGATCCATGGATCTCAATCCATGGGCAACACAAATCCAATGGCTCTCACTGATTTGTGTTTCTTTCAATGGCTAGGATTTTGTTGGTAAAAACCAACAACAATAAATTTAATAAAATCGAATATATATTAAATATAATTTGCTTTATATCAAATCAATTTCCGTTGGAGAAATAGAAAGGAGGCAAGCCTCCTTCCATAAAGGGGGTGAGGACGGCTATGAGTCCTATAAGGACTTGGTAGCTGTCCCCACTCCTTGTTAGGAAGGGAGCCTCCTTTCCATATTACATGAGATTGAATTATCTCATGATTCTCTCCAATATTTACAACAACTTTTGTTGTAAAAATATTCACCAAAATAATTCCAAATTATTTTGTGAACATTGCAATCTTGCCATTGAAAAATTGTGAATCACATTCACAACCCAAAATAAAATGTGAATTACATTTTCAATTAATTGTTCAATGTGAATCCAATTCACATTAACATTTAATTAACAAATGTAAATTACAAATAGCTCTCTCTTATATATTATAAATCACATTTATAATATATATGACTAATATAGATATTGCTATCCACATTAATCATATCCATGATAATTAAATCACATTTAATCATCTTGGATCTCTATTCTCATGTGCCCAAATAATATGAATCACATTCACATTATTTTCATCTTTGATAATCAAATCACATTTAATTATCTAAGATAGCTCTCTTTATAATATGAATCGAATTCATATTAATCATGATAATTAAATCACATTTAATTATCCATTTTCTCAATGCTCGGATACTCATATCAACAATGAAATTATCCTGAACCCTTTCAAGGATAATGCGCTTTCTCCCCGAATACTTGGAGATAAGGACAAGGCGATTGTATTGTTCCACGTATAGTGACATGGATATTGAGATCATATCTCAAATCCAGATCGCGGACCTCCCATAGATGCTTGATTAAATCAAGATCGCAAATCTAGTCTTCTCATTGCATCTGAATCACATTCATATCAATGTCCAACATTTGGACCAAGATCAGATCACTTCTCTACTGAGAGGAGTCATTGAAATCCAGACCCATTTCATCACTCCCTAGGAATGGAAGCGTCATGGTTATACAATCGTTTATGATCACATCACCCTCAGGTATTCCCAATACCTGTACATCCTGCATACTGGAAGACTCAGAAAAAACCCGAAGTATTAGATCAACTTTATACTGTCTACTTCAGGGTTTTTATCAGTAAGTTTCTCATTTGATCATTGGAAGTTGGTATCGATCATATACTTTCCAAAAAAAGCATATATCATACCTAGGTCTTGATCATATACTTTCCAAAAGTATATATCAAACCTACAAATTCAATCAAGCTTCCAATGCGAGACGATCATGCACGGAATTTGATTCTTCCCAATATCTCATCAGTGAGCTCATGCCTTCCGGTTCAGTAAATGAACCTGTATGATCCCTTTGAGAGATCGTATTACTCATATGCCCTTATATGCACACCAGCGCGCCGTTGTATACGCCTTGGTTAGGTCATCAACCTATTGGTCTGCCAAATGTACATACTTAGACATATAGTAACACATCTGTCTCAGGTCATAGGATGCGTGCATGTATCGTGACAGCATACGATATAGGACTTTGGTTATCTCGATCTCATTAAGTCAACTCTTTGACCTAACTAATCTGACACCTCCGAATCTCTATTCCCATGTAGAGGACCTGCATCAAGAGGTCTGTCAGATATCAGCCTAATTGAGAAAGGATTGCCATCCCCTACTCAGCTGGAGATCATCTCTTAATAATCATTTGACGGTGCTTGATGAGTCCTCAATCTAATTCTTTAGATATTCATCCAAGCACCAGCCTCTATGATTCAATTATTGAATCAACAGCTGTATGATCATTAAGACGGACATGGTACATTACATAACCCTAATTGTACTAAGGGACCTATTATGCAAATTATTTATTCTTCATTTCAGATCAAGGAATGATATGTGCAATAACATTTATTGCGTAATGGCTCGTCGTGGGCTCGCATGTCCAACAATCTCCCATTAGCCCGAAGAGCCATTAATGGGCTAATCATTTAAACCCACACTCATGTGGCAATCATAGGCTATTTAGAAAATAGCTAGGTAAGCTGATCAGTCACTCTGTTCCCGCGAGACAACGCCAAGTCCTTTTGCGGTACTTGCATATCTCTCAGTAACAGTTCTCGTATCCAATGCGAATGTTGCATCTTATGCAACCAATACTCAATCTAGTTAGTTATAGTGTCCTTGACACTATAGCTTAATAATTATCATAACCAGTATTTTCATAATCCTTATCAGAATACCCTTATTCCTGGAGATGTCTATCTCCTAAGGTATCTACAGTTAAGACCTTTTAGATCAGTATCTATAAAGTCTTAAACTTTTGAAGATAAGACTTTGAGATCACTATCTCAAAAATCTTGTCATCTATGAAGATTTTGTTATTACTGCAATCAAGTGTTCTCTCTCCATAGTAGGATTAGCAACACTTTACTATTCCCACTGCATGGAAGATATCTGGCTTTTGTACACATCTAGCATACACTCAGCTTCTCGTAACTGATGCACAAGTGCAAGTAGTTCTAGAATTCACTTCCTCAACTCTTTGAGGTGTTATCCCTTTAGATAGGTCAGTACCATATCTTAAGGGATGGAAGCCTTTCTTGGATTTTCTAAGAATAGAATATGTCCAAGGTGTACTACAAATGTGACAGTCCCAATATCCTCTTCTCTTTGCTTATGAACAACGTCAAAACTAAGATCTAAGAGGTATCTTTGAAATCATATTTCAAGATATGGAATAGCAAGTCTATAAAACACTTATTATCATCCTTATATCATTCCAAATGATAAGGATATTATCTACGTTTAACACAATGAACACAAAGGCACTCCCACTAAGTTTCATATGGTTCATCAAGATTCTATCTGAAATCATAACATTTATAATTTCATCAAATATTATGTTCCAGCAACAAGAAGCTTATATGAGTCCATAGATGGATTTCTTTAGCTTGCACATCTTGCTTTCCTCAACCATGAAGCCTTGCGGCTACTTCATGTGAATATCCTCAGAGAGGAATGCAATCTTGACTTCTTTCTTTTGAAGATCCATTTACACCTTTATGGGTCTTACCCATATAGGTTGATCCTCGAGGGTCCATATACAACACTTGTATATGAAGTCTACTTTAGACTTTATTGCTAACATCCATCTTTCCATGTCATGATCTTCAGAGACTTCATCACATGAAATCCGATCATTGTCAGACTTAACTGACACACGGAATACATGCTCAAACTCATTTGAAGAGGTATAAGTGTTTCATCTTTTATTATCCTTTTAGTTTCCGATTTCAGGAGCCTCATTATCTTCTCAAGATTAAATGAGTTCCTACACTTCATTTTCATCTTGATTCTCAAGAGTCTCAACCTCTAAGGATCACATTATCAGAGATGAGATATTTTAAGAATCTCAAGGTAATAAAGTAGGTATCCAATACCATCCTTTATTTTCCTAATGAAGTAGCACTCTCTGGTGCTAGATTCCAGCTTATATGCATGGAACCTTATTAATGATATACATTGTAGTCTCTACTACACATATATACCTGGAAACTAAAGGATAATTATGCTAAAACTCATCATTGATAAGATCATGTCACACATGATCCAATTGTATTTCACTATAACTCTTATTGAGTTAAGGTGTGTTAGGGGGATTGAGACAGAAATGATATTCATATCTCCATAAGGTATTCTTTGAATTTATCTAACATGTACTTGCTAACTAGATTAGATCAAATTAATTTTATCTTCCTTCAAACTTTGGTTTTTAAACCAAAATTATGAAATCTTTGAACATTTCAAAGGTTTCTTAGGTGAAGAGAAGAAATCTCATATCATACATAATCACCAATAGATATCACATATCTATAATGTTTACTATGATATAGATGATCTGCATACATCAATATGTATGAGACCCTGAATACCTTGATATCTTACACCTTTCCCAAGGAAGGCTGTATTGGACATTTTACTTTGAATACAATATTCATAAGTATGTAAGTTTTGAAATTTTAGACATTCTAAAGTTTCATCTCTTACTAGTCTATTCATCTCATCAACAGACATATGTCCAAGTCTTGATGCCAGATCATTGTCAAATGATCTTCATCCTCCTATTGATCTTTAAAAGTTCAATTTTCAGTATTAGAAATCTTAATGAACCATTCATTAATTTTCTAATTAAGTAGAGTCCACTAGATATCAGATTGCTATCTGAAATATATATCCATCATAACTCTTTATGATAGATAAATTCCAGAATTTATGTTTATCTCCAACATTTAGAAATAAACAATAAGTGTATTATAATATCTGGATCAAATATACATTCTCTAAGACTAAGGGCTCCCACTGAAATTGAGAAGTCTATCAATCCAACAGAGATTGTTGCAACAATTGCATCAATATTCATATAGAAGACTATAAACCTTAAGATCAAATTTTCTATTTTTCTAAAACATATGCAACCCATTGAAAGTGTTGTTATAAGATTGAGATACAATTATTGGACTTTATATTGTCAAATAAGAAAGTCAATTTCAATGATTTATGTAGATTATTTTGATGCTCTATCCGAGTCCTTCTCTAAGGATTCTAGACAGACTTGATTATCAACACATCAATTTATTACAGTATTGGCATTCATCCATCTCTTTGGATTTCATATGGAAGTCACAGAAGTACGGTCAACTCTTTGACTATCCTTCTCATCTTGGGTCTGCCCCATGCTTCCACTACGCTCCCTTTATCTATAAACAACCATTGCTCAAGACTAAGGATCTCTTATGTTAAATTCAAAAGAATTCAAAGTAAGAGTATTTCAACATTTATACATGCTTCATTAAATTCATACAATATGAATATTATGAAGCTTCATGAATGACTAGAGTATAAACAGTAGAATGATGACACTCATCATGTCTACATCCATCTAGACTCTTAAAACATTGATTCAGGTAGGTATTCAAACATTTTGAATACATCACCTCTTATGGAGCCACCAATCTGCATGATGCAGAGAACCATGTCGTTCATTATTAAATGTCGAGAGCACATATGTATGCCAGAACATCTTCTTAAGTCTTTATAAGGATTATTTGACAATTACGATCATCATAGACATGACACTTCCAAAGTACATCCGATGAGAGATCAAGACTATAGAGACATACAAACCCTAGGGTTGTAGTCCTATTATCTATTTAATTGTCATTCCTCATTATTAAGAGGAAACTTGCACATTGCAACCACATACATTATGTGTCTAACTGCAAGTACAATATCTGGATCATGGGTCCAATCCATGATATTTTATTGGTTATTATTGAGTATATTATTGAGTGGGTTTAAAGAAGGATTATCTGAAATAAGAAACTTGCATAAATATATAAATATATATTTTTACTTTGATTTAGGATTTTTCATATCAAAGTTGTCTTGCCTTGTCAACATTGAAAGTTCATTCCCCTAATCACTTTCAATGTAAGAGATATACTTACCATTATATCTCAATAAGATCTGGGATCTCCTTCCTTATCTTTGTTACATCCCAATAATATGAGAATCTGCAACTCGGATAAAAAGAAGCGGTAACACATTCCACCTTGCAAGTCCAGCTTGCATCTCCCAATTCGGTCTTTGACACTCGGGACCACCACCCCTAAGGCGATGTTGACCCATCATTAATTGAACCAACCGTCAACATGAATAGTACTCGCTATGCGCAATCCAATATCGCCCCAATAGTATGAGGATCCGATATTGGGGTCACTACGCATACGGCCTTACTCTTTCGAGAAGCAAAGAGCCCAATCCAGATGAGCTTGCATACAGGAGCTGTCACTTCAGATAGGCATCTCCTACATACAATCCCTGGCGACGGAACCCTTCGCCTTGACGAGAGACCATGGATGTCACTTATGTGATCCTCCATGTCACTTATGTGATCCTCCATATCACATTCAAATTCTAATTAATCATTATGAATCATATTCATTACGATTAATTCTTCCAAGGGAATTGACACATCTATTTATAATAGAGTGTCTTAATTTTAATTGAATTCCAATTAATCTAATCATATGAAATTAATGATCCAATTAATATCCAACAAACATTCTTAATTGTTACTAGAATTATGGTATTATCTTACATACGTATTATTTCGAATTTTAGTAATTAGAAATACATCATGATTTCTTAAGCATTATACTAACCCTACCCGCTGTCATGGTCAGTACCGACGGGAGTGGGACAGACCGCACACGGTGCAACTTGCTACCCCAACGCTCCCCGACTAGACACCATATCTACCTCGGGAAAGCATAATGCAAAATAGATCACTTTGTACTTGAGATGATCATCGGTTCTTCAACCGAAATTATACCATATAATAATAATCAAAACAATTTTGATTAAAATTATAATGAGATTTACTAAACAAATCCCAAATCCTATTCAAGCAACATGCTTGTTGGAATGTAGATCATGTAGATCATGTAACCAACTATTGATCTAGATCACATCTAATCTAATATTGGTTAAGGCAATGTCATTTAAGAGAATAATTATCATCAAATATTTCACAAATATTTATGCACAATTATTCCAGGAAATTAAACAATTTAATTTCACTAATTGATTAAATGACAATCACTAGGTTCTTGATTAGGAAAGTATTTCCAGCAGTGACCCTCACTTACTAAAAATACCATATCTCAATCAATTTAAATCCAAATTAAGCAAAGTACGTTCCTAAAGTTTGCTAATTTGATTTATAACAGAACATAAGTGATTTGTACGCATTTTCAAGGTGTTTCAAATCTGCAATTAACTCTTTAATTACGTTGAGATTCGCAATCCCCGAAACTGTGGATACATGTTCACTAAAATGAGCATAACTTGAGCAAATAGAATCGAAATCACGTAAACTCAGATCCTACGGTTTCCTTATTTAATGGGGAACAAAATACAATTATTATTTTCGTATTTAAACAATTTAAACAGTGCCGAAAGCAATCTCAATACAGAGATGCGAAAATGAAATGCAAGAAAACTTTCGCAAACCCTAATGAACCCAAGTTATCCTCGGTTAATGGATCGTATCCAAAACCACCGACCTAAGGATCTGATAACACTTGAAGGATATGGTTAGATCCTCAAGCGCATCACGGAAGCGTGGAGTATCGTATCGAATACGATGAAGAACGACTAGTCATACTAGTTGTTTTTTGCAGTGGAAATTAAAAAAAAATCTATGTGACGAAACCACATGATCCAAGAACACTTCTCGGATCATTTCATCTAAACAAAAAATAAGTAATAGGATTACCTCTTGAAGCGTGGTTGCGATCAAGTCTCTAAACAAAGAGACCTCCATTCTCAAGTCCGATCCGACGGAGGAGACGCTTGCGAGCGTGTTGATGAAACACGTGCTTCTCGCAGTCCATGTTGATGATCCAAGCGGCAGATCTCCTGATCATGACACACGAGATCCGACGTATTCTTCACGAGCGAGGCGCGCCGAAGGAGACAGAGATCCACGAGCAGACGGTCGGACAACATAACGACGACGCTACGGTGATGGAGACTCCCTCTAGGGCATCCATGGTGGATGGCCAAGAGAGAGGAAGAGAGAGGGCTGATGTGTAGAGAGAGAGACTTATGTTCTCTTGTGTGTTGTCTAGAAGAGCAAAGGGGTGCATCTCTTTTTATAATATTTTGGGATCCATGGATCTCAATCCATGGGCAACACAAATCCAATGTCTCTCATTGATTTGTGTTTCTTTCAATGGCTAAGATTTTGTTGGTAAAAACCAACAGCTATAAATTTAATAAAAAATCAAATATCTATTAAATATAATTTGATTTATATCAAATCAACTTCCATTTGAGAAATAGGAAGGAGGCAAGCCTCCTTCCATAAAGAGGTGAGGACGGCTATGAGTCCTATAAAGACTTGGTAGTCGTCCCCTCTCCTTGTTAGGAAGGGAGCCTCCTTTCCACATTAAATGAGATTGCATTATCTCATGATTCTCTTCAATATTTGCAACAACTTTTGTTGTAAAAATATTCACCAAAATAATTCCAAATTATTTTGTGAATATTACAATCTTGCCATTGGAAAATTGTGAATCACATTCACAACCTAAAATAAAATGTGAATTACATTTTCAATTAATTGTTCAATGTGAATCCAATTCACATTAACACTTAATTAACAAATGTAAATTACAAATAGCTCTCTCTTATATATTATAAATCACATTTATAATATATATGTCTAATATGGATATTGCTATCCACATTAATCATAACCATGATAATTAAATCACATTTAATCATCTTGGATCTCTATTCTCATGTGCCCAAATAATATGAATCACATTCACATTATTTTCATCTTTGATAATAAAATCACATTTAATTATCCAAGATAGTTCTCTTTATAATATGAATCGAATTCAAATTAATCATGATAATTAAATCACATTTAATTCTCCATTTTCTCAATGCTCGGATACTCATATCAACAATGAAATTATCCTGAACCCTTTCAAGGATAATGTGCTTTCTCCGCGAATACTTGGAGATAAGGACAAAGCAATTGTATTGTTCCACGTATAGTGACTTGGATATTGAGATCATATCTCAAATCTAGATCGCGGGCCTCCCATAGATGTTTGATTAAATCAAGACCACAAATCTAATCTTCTCATTGCATCTGAATCACATTCAGATCAATATCCAACATTTGAACCAAGATCAGATCACTTCTCTACTGAGAGGAGTCACTGAAATCCAGACCGTTTCATCACTCCCTAGGAATGGAAGCGTTATGGTTATACAATCATTTATGATCACATCACCTTCAAGTATTCCCAATACCTGTACATCCTGCATATTGGAAGACTCAGAATAAACCCGAAGTATTAGATCAACTTTATATTGTCTACTTCAGGGTTTTGATTAGTACGTTTCTCATTCGATCATTGGGAGTTGGTATAGATCATATACTTTCTGAAAAAAGCATATATCATACCTAGGTCTTGATTATATACTTTCCAGAAGTATATATCAAACCTACAAATTCAGTCAGGCTTCCAAAGCAAGACGACCGTGTACGAAATTTGATTCTTCTCAATATCTCATGAGTGAACTCATGCCTTCCGGTTCAGTAAATGAACCTGTATGATCCCTTAGAGATCGTATTACTCATATGCCCTTATATGCACACTAGCGCACCGGTGTATAGACCTTGGTTAGGTGATCAACCTATTGGTCTGCCAAATGTACGTACTTAGACATATAGTAACACATCTGTCTCTGGTCAGAGGATGCGTGCTTGTATCGTGACAGTATACGATATAGGACTTTGGTTATCTTGATCTCATTAAGTCAACTCTTTGACCTAACTAATCTGACACCTCCGAATCTCTATTCTTATGTAGAGGATCTGCATCTTGATGAGTCCTCAATCTAACTCTTTAGATATTCATCCAAGCACCAGCCTCTATGATTCAATTATTGAATCAACAGTTGTATGATCATTAAGATAGCCATTGTACATAACCCTAATTGTACTAAGGGACCTACTATGCAAATTATTTATTCTTTATTTCAGATCAGGGAATGATATGTGCAATAACATTTATTGCATAATGGCTCTCCGTGGGCTCGCATGTCCAACAACTACCCCTAGGTTCTTCATATAGTAATCTTCCTTATCCTTTAAGGCAAAAGGAAGGGATTTGAGCCTAATGTAGCCTTTACTAATCACATTATGTCTAAGATTAGAACATACTAGCTGAAAGTCCCTAAGGAATTCATGTGGTTCGTCATGTGCATTCCCATGAAATTTGGGAGCAAGCTAAGGAACTGCGGCTTTAAATTATATTCAACTTCAGGTTTAGCTGGGCTTAACCAATTAGTCATCTGAAATCACCCAAGATTATATATCACATCCATTGGTGCATCTCTACCTAATTGCAATTGACCTAGTTGAGCTCTCATCATTGCCTTGTTCTGTTCTGATTCTATCAATCTGGTCAATACAACATGCATTAGATCTTCTCGCTCTTCCTCCTCTCCATTCTGTTTCTTAGAAGGCATCTTTAATGTGTTTTTGTCACCTTCATCAAATAAAGGGTCTACATGAGATCTAAATGATGATAACAAAATTAAATAGATTTCACCGAGGCAATGATCTTCCTCGGTGAGAAAAGAAGAGAAGGGATTGGTTGAGATATAACCACTCAAAAGAAGCGAATCTTGATACACCAATTCAGAAAAAGGGTTATTTCAAAATTGGGATGGGATGGTCCAGTTAAAGAAGGGGAAGGAGATAAATGGACTGGTGAAGATGTGGTATTTGGGCGATTCAACGACAAGCTCACAAAATCTGAGCAAATATCCAACTAATTATCCATCTTCAACGTTCGAGAGATAGGAAATTTGAGCACGCTAAGTATATAAAAGAGTCTAGTTCTATTGGGCACGTGAATTTGCGGAGTTACTCACACAAATCAATCAATATAAATCCTTGTGAATTCACCAACTCAATGCTAAAGGCTAATATGATATCCTTATTATCTTGTCAAATTTTAATTGGCGATCAAATACAAATCTTGTTAGAGTTACGAGCTGTTAGGTATATAAATTTCCGTATAAACTGTCTCAATTCCTATGACTAGTTGCATCCACTCTCAGCCAGTATGGAAGTTTGTACTGACCGTATGTTGAGATTTATCCTGTGAAGACTGATTGGTTGAATACAAGTAGAAAACATTGCTGATGTGGTTGATCTCCCTCCTTCCTTCTGATTGGCTGAGAGCTCTTAGGCCGGGTTGCTAAGGTGTGTGATCCACCTCCTACATTCTGATTGGCTGAGAGGTGTTGGGTTGGATTGCTGAGATGCTTAATCCACATCCTGCATCCTGATTGGTTGAGAGATAATGGTGGGGATTGCTGAATACTTGGTATTCTTTTGTTATAGTATAAAAGGAGCCTTGTGGCACCACATATTGTATCCCCAACATCATTCAAGAAATAGTAGAGAGAGAGTCTGGTGTGAGCAAGTGGAGTAGGCACATTGCCGAACCATTATAAATCCTTTTCTTGTGCGATTGTGCGTGCTTTCTTTTTCGATTGTGGTTCTAGTCTTGTGGTTCTTGATCGGATCCATCCCCAACAACTGGTATCAAAGCCAGGTTCGGAGATCAACCTCTACACAGATGGCGGAAGAATCGAAGGTCAAGATCGAGAAGTTCAATGGATCGAACTTCGCGTTCTGGAAGATGCAGATTGAAGATGTTCTATATCAGAAGGATCTCTATCTTCCGATCAAAGGGAAGAACCCCGAAGTAATGAAAGATGATGAGTGGAAGGTCCTAGACCAAAAGGCTCTAGGAACGGTAAGGCTCAGTCTTGCTCCATCGGTGGCTTCAAATATTGCAAAGGAGACGACGACCGTGAATCTTTTCAAAGCTCTTGAAAAGATGTACGAAAAGCCATCTGCATCAAATAAGGTGTATTTGATGAAGAAGCTTTTCAATTTAAAGATGAGTGAGAACTTTGTGGTGGCTTCACACTTGAATGATCTGAACAGTATCATCAACCAGTTGGAGTCTGTGAAGATCGTGTTTGATGATGAGGTAAAAGCTCTTTTACTTCTTTCTAGTTTACCTGTTAGATGGAATGCTTTAGTTATAGCGGTTAGCAACTCCTCTGGTTCCACAAAGTTGAAGTTGGAGGATGTTACTGGTCTCCTTCTTGGAGAAGAGGCATGATGGAAGATATCTGGAGAAGAGCACTTGTCAGGTTCTGCCTTGAATACAGAAGGAAGAAGCAGGAAGAGCTACAGGAACCAAAAGCATTCCAGAGGAAAGTCGGTACGATGAAGATCCAAATCCAGAGATCTGAAGTCCGTGGTCTGCTGGAATTGCAATCAAAAGAGGCATTACAAGACAGAATGCAAGGCCCCAAGAAAGCAAAAAGGGGAAAATGACAAAGGTAAAAACACTGTAAAACTTACTGATGATGATGATAGCGATGCCCTAGTATGTGTTGCAGATGCTAGAAGTGAGTCATGGATTGTGGACTCGGGTGCTTCATTTCATACCACTCCACAAAAGGATATCCTCCAAAATTATGTGAAAGGTGATTTTGGAAAGGTATATCTGGGAGATGATGAATGTCGCAGCATAATTGGAAAGGGAGACATTGACATATCCCAACCCAATGGTGGCTTCTTGAGATTGAAGAATGTTAGAAATGTACCCAGTCTAACAAGGAATCTCATATCTGTCGGACAGCTATCAGAAAATGGCGTGGTGACATCATTCGATTCTGATTCGTGGAAGATGTCAAAGGGATCATTGATCCTTGCTTGAGGTAAGAAAGAAGGAACCCCGTATATTGCATCAGGTTCATATGACAGGATAAATGTTGCATCATCTGGGTGTGATGCTAACACTTGGCATAGACGACTTGGTCACATGAGCGAAAAAGGAATGAAGATCATGCAAATGAAGGGAAAGTTGATGGGATTACAGACCGTTGATCTGGACTTCTGTGAAGATTGTATCTTGGGAAAACAGAAGAAAGCCAATTTTACAAAGACTGCAAGAGTACAAAAAATTGAAAGACTGGAGCTGGTTCATACAGACATATGGGGTCCATCTTAGGTACCTTTCCTTGGCGGTTCTCATTATTTCGTTACTTTCATTGATGATGCAACTAGAAAACTGTGGCTTTATTTTATCAAACATAAATCCAATGTATTTGAGACCTTCAAAATGTGGAAGGCCATAGTTGAGACTGAGACAGGTTTAAAGTTGAAATGTCTCAAGCCAGACAATGGGGGAGAATACTACAGTGAGGAGTTTGAATCATATTGTGCCAAGAACATGATTAAGAGATTGAAGACTGTGCCAAGAAAGCCCAGACAGAATGGTGTTGCTGAACGCATGAACAGGACTCTTCTAGAGCGTGCGAGAAGCATGAGGTTACATGCAGAAGAGACAGAATTTGTGGAGTTTGATGAAACTCCTGAACAAAGCACATCACAGCCAAGTCATGAGAATGTTCAACTCATCCCATAGAATAATCCGCAAACTCCGGTACTACGGAAATCTTCCAGAATCAGCAAACCCACTGCAAGGTATTCACCTTCTTTGAATTATTTATTGCTGACTGATAATGGTGAGCCTGAATGTTTTGATGAAGCTAAACAAGGTGAGGCAAGGAATCAGTGGGAGTTATCCATGGATGAGGAAATGAACTCCCTCTCAAGAAGCAAAACGTGGGACTTAGTCCCACTACCGAAGGGAAAGAAGGTTCTGCACAATAAGTGGGTGTAAAGGGTGAAGGAGGAAGCTGATGGTTCCATTAGATACAAGGCTCCGCTAGTGGCGAAGGGCTTTCAACAGAAAGCATGAGTTGATTTCACAGAGATCTTTGCACCTGTTGTAAAGGTCTCAACCATAAGAGCAGTATTGAGCATTGTTGCAGCTGAGAACCTACATTAGGAGCAGTTGGATGTTAAGACAATATTTCTCCATGGAGATCTTGAGGAGGACATCTACATGCAACAACCAGAGGGCTATGTAGCTTCTGTAAAGGAAGACATGGTATGCAAGCTCAGAAAAAGCCATTATGGCTTGAAGCAGGCACCGATACAATGGTACAAAAGGTTTGATGATTTCATGAGAAATATTGGATTCCGCAAATGTCAAGCTGACCATTGTTGCTACTTTAAGAAACTTGGTATGTCTTACATCATTTTATTGTTGTACGTAGATGACATGCTTGTTGCAGGCTCATGCAAGGAAGAAATAGAAAATCTGAAGGCAATGTTGTCTAAGGATTTTGAAATGAAGGACCTAGGTCCTGCAAAGAAAATCCGTGGAATGCAGATTAGCAGAGACATGAAGAACAAGAAGCTGAGATTGTCTCAATCAGATTACATCGAGAAGGTACTAGAGAGATTTAATATGAAAAATGCAAAATCTACTCTAACACTTTTAGGAAGCCACTTCAAACTTTCAAAGGAGAAAGAACCTGCTATGAAGGAGGAGCATGAGTACATGTCAAAGGTACCCTACCAGCCTACTGTTGGTAATTTGATGTACGCAATGGTTTGCACAAGACCAGACATCTCACATACAGTGGGAGTTGTGAGCAGATTCATGGAGAATCCAGGCAAGGAACATTGGGAGGCTGTGAAGTGGATTTTACGTTATTTGAGAGGTACCTCTAACGTGTCATTGTGTTATGAGAAAACTAACATTTCCATTCGAGGTTTTGTAGATTCAGATTTTGCAGGAGATATCGACGGCAGGAAAAGTACAACAGGGTATATCTTTACCCTGAGGAGTGGAGCCATTAGATGGATCTCTAGGCTCCAGAAGATAGTGACCATTTCGACCACAGAAGCAGAATATGTGGTGGCAACAGAAGCTTGCAAGGAAATGATATGGTTGAAAGGCCTGATGAAAGAACTGAATAAAGAATGTGAAGATTGTCAATTATCCAGCGACAGTCAAAGTGCAATTCATCTTGCAAAGAATTTCGTCTTTCACTCAAGGACTAAGCACATTGATGTGAAATATCACTTCATTCGGACGCAGCTAGAAGATGGTCATTTTAAGTTGAAGAAGATCCACACACTAGAAAATCCTGCTGATATGTTCACAAAGTCTGTAACAGTGGAGAAGCTGAAGACATGTTCAACTTCTATTGATCTTCAAGCATAAAAGACAAGGGAAAGCTCACACCAGGACTATTGAAGAAGTGGTGTGTACTACAAATCAGTCTTCAAGTGGGAGATTGTTGAGATTTATCCTGTGAAGACTGATTGGTTGAATACAAGTAGAAAACATTGCTGATGTGGCTGATCTCCCTCCTGCCTTCTGATTGGTTGAGAGCTCTTGGGCTGGATTGCTGAGGTGTCTGATCCACCTCCTGCATTCTGATTGGCTGAGAGGTGTTGGGTTGGATTGCTGAGATGCTTAATCCACATCTTGCATCCTGATTGGTTGAGAGCTGATGGTGGGGGTTGCTGAATGCTTGGTATTCTTTTGTTGTAGTATAAAAGAAGTGTTGTGGCACCACATATTGTATCCCCAACATCATTCAAGAAATAGTAGAGAGAGTCTGGTGTGAGCAAGTGGAGTAGGCACATTGCCGAACCACTATAAATCCTTGTCTTGTACGATTATGCGTGCTTTCTTTTTCGATTGTGGTTCTAGTCGTGTAGTGCTTGATCGGATCCATCCCCAACACCATATAAATATGACTACCTATTTTTCTTGAGGATCGAGCCTTATACGGTGTCCTCTAAACCTTCCACTCTGCTAAGGAAATCCAGACCATTTACTGGCTACCCGTAGATCCTCACTGAAAAGCGGTGAATCATTTTTATGGAACCAGTAGTTCATATGAAAATTCATGATCCTATTGTCTTCCCTTTCTTACTTGATATGTACTTGCAAATAAATGAGGGCTTTATGCACCCGTAAGACAAGGTTGCTTTTATTCCTATTTATTTAGGTCAACTTGCATCAATTCAGTCCTGATTATAAGAATTTGGTTATCGCTTGAATTTAAGTGACCACAAATATATCCTAACATACAATCCCTTTTCCTTTATCCTTAAGTTGATGAAAACTGAGGGAGTAAAAAATGGAATGCAGTCGAAAATCAATGATGCATGCAGTCGTTAGAAATACTTACTACACTTCCCAACACTCTCCATCTAGATGTAGAATAAAATTTATAAATCTAGCTATATGATGCAAGTCGAGAAACCACACCTAAGCAGTAGTTCTATTAGCGGTGAAGAAATCAATTTATTTGACTAAGCAGAATGTATGCTACTTACGTCTAGGAATCTCCTAAGATTTTTGCAATTGTGAATCTTATGAGATTCGTGTAGTGTGTCCTAAATTACAAAAAAGAACGAGCAAGAATGACCTATGATCTGTCAATTTGGCGTAATGCATTGATTTTTAAACATCACTTAAGTCGAGAACCACTCTTGACACAACCATACATAGAATAAATAAAGTTAACATGCTTCTGTTTAGATGCACAAGATTTCAATCGAGATCCGATTTAAATAGATAAATTAACTAGAACACAATGGAATAAATTCCAATTAAGCTAATTAATCTCTACTAAATCAATTGTTCGAGGACTCTCTAGCAAGTTGCATCCAAGCTTCTTGCCTCCGTTGTCTTTCAAAAATAGTTGGCTCCAAGGGTCTACCATAAATAAATAAATATATTATAAAATTCTAGAGAAATTAAAATACTTAATTAAAAAGAAATCACAAGTACAAAACAACACTCAAAGGAAACAAGCTCAAAAATAATTAAGCTCAAAATTACTAAATAAATAATTTCTACTAAATACAATCACAAAATGTGTCCCATCCCCAGCAACGGTGCCATCTGACGAAGCGCTAAATACATGTATTAAAATCCATCCATTATAGCACGGGCATTTACCTTCTCATAAAAAATCGATAAGAATCTCAATGATGAGGCTCTCGGCTTTAATTTATAACTTTGAAGTCCAGGGTTGAACTCAATGATGCAAGCAATTTTATTGATTAAATTTTAAATATCAAATATTTTAAGCAATACTAGGATTAATTATATTGAGATGATGCACAAACTCAACATGATATATTTTTAACACATTTTCATGCAATCAAATTAAATGCAAACAATGATGCATAATCAATATGAATAGAACAACCATACTTAAAAGTACATGACAAATAACTTGGATTAGTCACAAAAATATCCTGAATTGATTGCTTATTAATTGCAGGATTGATTAGGCAAAATGGGATATAAGTCTCAAACCCTTGCTACATCAGTTAAATCTTCACTTTAATGCTTAACATAAATTGTGAGAAATTAAATCATTTGATGACTTAATAATATTGTTTAGATTTAACTAACAATATATCATTAAAAATCAAGGTAACTTAGAGATTTAATTATCCATTCAAAGTGCATTTTCAATAATGTTTCATGATTTAAACAAGCTCTTTAAATAGAGAACAATTAATGCATGGTTTTTTAAACCAAAATTAACCACAAAATTTACCAAAAGATAGAGTACCAAGAAAACTTTGAAATGAGACAAAAATCACGTAATTGGATTTAAGGATAAAGAGATATTCAACAACTAACCCAGTGACATAAATGTAAGAAAAACTTCAAGGTTTTATTATATATCAGGACAAGCAGGGACGGAAACATAAATACAATAACCCACAGGGGCTAATATGCAAAAAAGAAAGGCAGAAGGACTTATCTTCCATTAATGAGAGTCAGCAGGGTAGAAAATACAAAAAGTCACACATCATGTGCTGATGGCTTGTGTGTCGAGGCTCAGATTGTGCCCAGGCTTGGGTAACACATGTCTTGATTGGATGCCTCGGCACTGGCTTGGCTACTCCACGGTTGCAAGTTTGGAAGGCGTCGATGTGGTCTCCTAATAACCATCAAATCATGCCCAAATGGGGCAAATTCAATGGTAATTGTATCTCCAATGCTTGCCTACTTCCGTCGTGAGCAGCTACAAAGAGGCGGGGCTCCGGCAATTGTCACACTCCTTCTCCGTGCTCCATTATCGTCAGTGAAGGTTATGAAGCTCACTAATGGTTTGGCAAAGTCAGTGGCACCACGAAGAGGCTCCGAGATTGTCTAGGTCGCCTGGTTGGTGTAAAACTGTCGAAGACAAAGTGCTTGAACCTTCCTTCTCTCAATGTCCAATCATTGAGGTCTAAGGTGCACCTGCAGGTGTTACTAGACAAAACATCCAGAAACAAACGATTTAGGGACTGGAATGGGCTCAATCGACGATGGTGAATGCGAGCCCTATATGGATCTTTCCTCTGTACAAGAGGAAGAAGGGATCGATGCGAATACATTCATTGAGAAGAGTAGAGTAAGCACAAAAATGCACACATGGATATATGGAATGGATTGATGATATAGATCAACTAAAATGGAGGAATCGATGATGTTTTGAATCAGATGAAAAAACGGAAAACAAAAAAGAAGAGATAGGAAGATTACTTGAAACTTTAAAAGGGAATAAGAGAAGATGAATAAGATGAAGAATACTAGCCTTGGATGGAGCTTATCAAGCCCTAGGTCATTGCTCAATGCTTAGGCTATCATAGAGCTTGAACAACCACTTGTTAGAGGATGGAGAAAGGGACAAATCCCCTTGGATCTCACCGGAGTAAGTTCTCTATCATCGCACTCGTTCTCTCTCTAGATTCTGTTACAACCGAGGAGAAAGGGCTAGGAGGATCCTCTCGAAAGGGCGGATAACCGGCCATGATGGCGATGGAGGGGTATTTGAAGAGGAAATGGGAGGTGTTTTACGGAGGTTTCTAGGTGGTTTCAACAACCATGCAAGAGCGCCATAGTGGCTTCCGATGGTTAAGGTGGTTGACGTGAAGGAGGGGAGGTTAGAGGAAGGGGTTGCCAATGGGGATTGATCGAGAGGAATGCATAGGAGGTTAGAAGAAATCAGTGAAGATGGTGGTTCAGTACACTGAGACAACTGGCTGGAGGTTGAAGAGAAGCATGCACCGTTGGATCTTTTGAGCCAACGGTTGTGGTTTGGGCGTAGGACAACATCCCTGATCTAGCTGATCAGAATGAAATCAAACGACCAGGTTCTAGGCACAAACATGTGGCTACGATGCTCCTTATCAGATATGATCAGAGGATCACGAATGAAGACATGTGGCACAAAAGGAACAGGTCACATGGAGTACTCTGGGAGCTCCACATGGCCCAATCAAAATTAGAGAAATTACATAAATCAGAGTTAATTAGGAAAGAAATAGTTAGAGGACAAATCAAGAAAAGTGATAAACATGAAAGTTGTAGATCTCGATGAGATCTACAATTTTCATGCAGAAGTCAAAGAGATCAGAGATCATCTATACATAGTTAAAAATTAAATACAATAAAAAACCTTATAAAATCATTTTCTTTAATTTTTATTTTGCTTATTTTTATTTTATGTTAATTTATTTATGCATAATTTTATTCTAATTTTTATTTGATTTTTTAATAAGAAATAAACACTTAAAATACTACACCTTAATAGGGTTATAGTATATAGTAATTAGTATCAATTATTTACAACACAATAGTTAGTAAGTAGTGTCAATTAGGCAATGAATCTTGTGATTAACCTAAGCAAAAGAGATAAATATAATAAACTAAGCTGGTAAATCTAGGATTTATCACTGACTCCTCGCCTCAGTGCTTCCTAAGCATTTGTGGGCCACACTGGCCCTGCCACAAAATCATGAATTTTAAAACATAACTAAAGAAATAATGAACATAAAGAAAACATAACACGACCTAGAAATAATGCATCAAATGTAACAAACAATTTGACCTAAACAACATATTAATTGACTTAAAAGTAATAAACCTAATTAATTATAAGTTAAGCCGTGTCCCTGACAATGACGCCATCTGATGAACCACTAATTGGCTATGTTAAGAAGTAAATGTAATAGGGCCAATTAATAATCAATGAGAAACGCATTTATTATATATCATGGTGAAGAGAACGTGGTCTAATTTATCATGGTAAGTCCAGAGTAGAACAAAATGACACAAGTTATCAATATAATTAATTAAATTTTAATACATATATTAAGAAATTAATGATGTCATCTAGGTCAAGACAACTAGATAATGCAATACACAAACATATTAAACATGATGCATTTTTTATTTGGTTTTTATGCATGCTAAATAATCAACACATGGAATAAGATGAAACTAAATAGAAACATGCATATAGATACTTATTTATGCCCTTAAATTACATTTAAGAATCAAGCAATATATATGATCAAAAATCAAGGTCCAATTGATGAATTCTTCATAAGCTAGCCTACAGGACATGCATTTAATATGAAGAATAGTATTCATACTTTCTTTGATTAATAAATTATTATTTAAGTATCAAAGCAAATATCAGAAACATACCACATTAAAGAGAATTAAAATTTCTTCATAATGAAATTGAAATCACATCAAATGGATAAGATATGTTAAGTTGTCACATAATGAATACAGAAGCATAAGTGCAATAAAAACTTAGATAAAATAATATAAACTATCACAAACAGATCCCTAGAGGGACTAAATTGCAATTATGAAAAGACACTACTCATCTTTTAAAGTTAGTCCCCCTACATGAGGGTATTTTTGCAATTTATAAGATCTGGCTAGGCATCATTGCAAAATAACCATGGGCGAACATGAAGAACGTGCCCCTTGGACTTGAATGCAATTCTGGATAATGTGGGTGCTCGGCTACAAATATCCAAGCGTCTCATGTACGAGGCACGCATGTGAGGCTTGGAGGTAGGCTCGGCTGTTGCAGGTGGTTCGGGCCAAGTGGGTGGCCCGATTGGCTTTGGAATGTGCCTCGGCTCCTCCAAGGCAAGCACGTCAGCACCAAGGTTGAGAAATAATGCCAATCATCACATCAAAATGATTTGACGATAACTGTACCTTGCTCCTCCTCCTACTCTGTCGTGCATGACAATTTGCTTATGGTCGCTAGTGATGCTGAGCTTCCTTCTCCTTCTTCCTTTCGCTTGATTCAAAATCTACTCACCTCCGAGAAGGTTAGAGAAGCTCTTGATCAATCGACAGAGGTCCATTGATGCTTGGAACTTCATCTTGATGAAGACTCGCTAGAGAGCTTCCTCTAGAATGGAGCATATCTGAAACTCTGGCCAATGAACATGATATGACTTGGAAAATGTTAGGATGCAAATAGTCGAAGTGAAATCATAGGGAATGGAGTGAAATGGAGGGCCATTCGGGGGCTAGAGAAGGAGACCGTAAATGGGTTCTCCTCTAATGAATGGAGAAGAAGGGAAATGGGTGTTCTGGGTGATAGAGAAGGGGAATGATCGAGGAGGACCTCCCATGAAGATCAATGATCTTCGATGAAGGTTTTCTATGAATCAAATAGAAGTGGGGTTATATGTATAGCGTGAATAAAATCCAAGAAAACCAAATTAAAACCAGACCTACCTTACCTGGACGATTGAAGTTGCACACGGATGAATGAATGGCTTGGGCATGAGGCTCAGTTAGCCTTGGGGTCTTTGTTGGATATGCTCAGTCGAGGCATAAAGCTTGAACGACTGCATTGCAGCCACGGCATGGCCACTCTGACCGTGGGTCATCACCGGAAGTGGAACGCCATATTGCTCTTCGATCCTCCTTCCAATCTATCACAAAGAGGAGGCGAAGGCTAGGGTTTCCTTCTTGTAAAGGTGGACAATCAGATTTCACACTAGTAGAGGAGTATTTGAAGAGAATGGGGTAGTTCCAGGTGGTTATCGTGAGGGTTTCAACCATCACTAGGGCACTAATCCGAGGTGGAAGTAAATTGTGAAGTATTTGGTGAAAGAGTAGGTGGTTAGGTCTATGTCAGAGAGTGGGTGGTTAGTGGTGATGGTTATCGGAGATGTTGTGGCAATTTGGTGAAGTTGGGCTGTTGAGCAATATCGTGCCTTTGGAGAAGATGGGTTAAAGCTTGGAGACAAAGTAGCGACTGTTGTATCGTGTGATCTAGCAGTTGAGAATGAGGCATTGATGAGTAGCATGGATGGCATCTGATCAAGCACATCAGAGGTTTGTGATTGCAACGTTGTTGAGCGATTGTAATCTGATCTGATCAAACACATCAGATAGTCAGAAATGAAAGCAAGACATAAAGAAGATGTGGATAGTGTAGATAGTTAGGATTGTGCCATGTGACCCAATCAAAAAATAAAAAATGAAATAAATCTTACAAAATAGAAATAATATAATGAGATGTTTCAAAACAAAAGGTATTCAACATAAAAGTTGTAGATCTCTTGGAGATCTACAACTATCATGTAGAACTCAAAGTGAGAATACATCATTTATACATAATATTTATTTTTGTAAGTATTTTTTTAATGTTAAAAAATACTTAATTTATTTTCTTTTACGATTTTTTTGTATTTTTATTGATGAAAAATGTTAAATAAAACATATACAACATTACACTGTATTTTATTTAATTTTTAATAATAAGAAAATACCTAAGATGCACAATAATATATTTATTTATATACATTAATTAGGTTAATTAATTATAGAAGATCAATTGTTAAATATATTAATTGTAAATTATTGTTATTAAAGAATTTAAGAGCGATAATACATTGATATTATTATGATAAATCTGAGATTTATCGCCTCCATATGCTTAGGATTTAGTATAGTATTTGTGGGAGTGAATTCAAGGCTAGGATTGTTGTGGTAGTATGAGTATAGGCAAAAGAAATTAAAAAGGTTGAAATGGAAACAATGTCAGAAAGTCTAGTGTTAATAATTCCTTGATGGGAGGATATGTTGCAAGGCCTTCATGTATGTTGTAATAAAATGTCCAAGGAATCATGAGTTATACCTAGATTAGATCCCTTTAACTTGAGCCCAGTGGTATGTTGGTTCGATACAATGCTTTAACATTTGCCCATTGAGCTTGGCACCTGATGGCAACTCATATGTGTAAATTATACCATTAGTGTGCACCATTCTTGCTAAATATGGCCCAATCTACTTGCTTCTGAGCTTGCTTGAAAATAACTCAACTTGGTATTGACTAACCATACCATCTGATCGGGAACAAAAATATTCTGATGAATGTTATGATCATGTCATATCTTCATTTTATCCTTATAGATGATAATGTTCTCATATATCATGTTTCTAATCTCAATAAGTTCATTCAGCTATGTATCTCTTCTTTCCTTGCTCTTGTGACTATCCATGTTCATTTCTCTAATTCCCCATTCTGACTTTTGATACTTTTATGGGAAATGACATGATTTTACGATTGAACCATAGACAATAGGACGATTTTCAAGTTCTTGCAAGAGAACACCATCTCTCAATTTGATATCCCAAAGATTCTTGTATCTGATGATGGTAGCAATTTGATATTTGTATCTGATGATGGTAGCACTTTGTGAACAATCGTAAAATCGTCCTGTTGTCTATGGTTCTCATATATCATGTTTCTAATCTCAATAATGGAGTCTTGTAAGCAATTTGGTAAGCCTCTAGAACTTGTTCCAAGAGTTGGAACCGATTTTTTCTGTCTAATCAATCAAACTTCTGTACAATTGTTTTAACCTCTCTATTTGACACATCAGTGATGCCATTGGTCTGTAGGTAGTAAGAACATGCACAAACTCCTTTACACCATTGTTCACAAAGTGCTACCATCATCAGACACAAGAATCTTTGGGATATCAAATTGAGAGATGGTGTTCTCTTGCAAGAACTTGAAAATCGTCCTGTTGTCTATGGTTCAATCGTAAAATCAACCTGCAAAGATAATCTGTAGCCAAAATCATCTACAACTTTTCACCTAGACTCACTTGCGAAAAATCTATGGAAATTCTAAATGGGGGCATAAATTTAGACCACTTGGGGTCTACTTGATAAGATCGAAACAAGGGAAACACGGGCTATGTTTGCAATTCAGCCATGAACCAACATTTCTTAATAACTACCTCAAAACAAAAGATGTCTTTCTCTTTAGCATTTGATGTGATATAGGAACTGGTGAACACAAATCTTTATGGCACTCCAGGTTAGAGTACCAACATGCACTATATGTGATACACCCCTTAGCCTACGGATTAGCTAAGAACAAAAGAGCTAACCTATCACAAGTGCTCTTTACTAGGGAAGCATCTTAGAATTGGGATAACGCAATAAGAAATAGACTAGTTGCTTTCTCAATATTGGAAGCCGAGTGTTTTATGGATATTTATAAAAAATTACTCTTAACGAAAGAATATACTCTTCTAATTCTAGGATAAGAAGGTTTTCAAACAAAATATTAACTATGAGAGAATACTTTAATAGAGATGTTACTGATCCCTGCTATAAAATCATACGGTGAATCAATGTCCCTCCAAGAGTAGCATATTTCTATTGGCTTTTCTTTTCTAACAAAATATAAATTCATCATACGATGAAAAGGGAAATGCTTGAAGTTGTATCTATCTGTTAACTATGAGGCAATGATGAAGAAAACATAGACTACTCATGTTGGAACATGTACAAAAAACTCCTTACTCAAACCCACACGGGGGCAGTAAACTAGCTTCATCATATCTTACAATTACATCGAGGCCAACATAACCTCATTTAACAAGAACATATCTGCATATCAAGTCTTGCCCCTACTTTTTATGGCAAATGTGGAAAGAGAGATGCAACGGATATTGGGAGGCTAAATCCTCACCCTACCGAACTATTTACCAATTAACTTGCGATCTGTTGTATTTGTGATTCATTGTAGGATTATTCCTAATTTTGATGGTTTCCTGTATCTAAATTTCTGTGCAGGACTCTCCTCTAATCTTGGACAGATAAATCAGACCCAGATATGGAAAGTAAAGAATGGTTCGAGTGAAGAGATATGTTCTTTTTGGAGGTGTTCACATCACACAAGACTTCTTCCTTCAATGTTGGTTTTTTTGTATGGGCTCAGGTTTGTTAGGCTAAGGGTCTCAACCCCCTTTTTTGGATGTATGGGCAGCAATTTGCCATGAAGGAGGTGCTTTCTTCATGTTTGATATATGGGGAAAATGGGGCTGCCCCCTAGGGGTAGCCAACATGGCTGCCCCCACTCGATTTTTCGCAAAATTTTTTTATTTTTTTTGGAAAAATATCACCATGTATATTCATCCCTATGTCTCTTCTATATGTCATTCGAATTTCGTCAGAAACAGAGACTCCTACAGCCTCCTTCCAGACGTCATTTTTTAACGTCGCAGGATTTTTTAAATCGACTCTGTCTGGATGGAGGCCGTAGGACTGTTTCTGACAAAATTAGAATGACATATAGGAGGGATATAGGGATGAATATACACATAACAATATTTTAAAAAAATAAAAAAATTGCCTCAAAATGGGGCGGGGCAGCATGTGTCGAAAAAAACTCCACAATGTTTTGCTATTGATATTGTTTATTTATTTAAAATGACAAGATTGACATTTCGAATGTGGTACACATAATGCCTAATTAGATATTTAATATAGTCAATTATATATACCTACAAGATTTTGACGTAGTTGTAACAGTAATATCAACCTATAACGAATCATGCACTCTATCAGGACTTCGGAAATGGTATGTTCTATCTCACTGCAACAATTTGACTTCTTACAACAAATATTTCGATATTTATTGTCACATCTTCCATTGTTATATTTGTAACGACAAACATGCAGTGAGTATCAATTTCCAATGTAATGGTTAACGTCAATTGCTAGTTATATTTTTTCGTTGAAATTTAACAATTTGCTAATTAACAATGGAAAAGAGTAACAAATAACGTCGATATTACTTGCTGGTAATATAGCAATGAATTAGATATTTTTTTATTAATTTAGAAAAACCAAGGACAATTTAATACCGGGTAGTATGTGTTGTAGACCATTATTATTATAGTGTTTGAAAAATACTTATTTTGATAGAAGTCCAACTTTTGAAACATATGTAATGCACCCAGGGATTTAGATATATTTAACTTTCTGATATATTAATAAAAAATAGCATATTTTCAAATAACAACAACAAAGACTTTTCCTACATTAAGTAGAGTCAGCTACATGGATTCTTTGCCTCCATTCAGATCTATATTAGGTCATTCTCAGGCTTAGATCCAAAAAACTAAGATCCCTTTGTATAGTCTCAATCCAACACTTCATGAGCCTTGATCGTCCTCTCTTAGCCGATTCAACATCTCAAAACCCGCATCTCCTAATCGGTGCATCAATTGACCTCTTTTGCAAATGGCCAAACCACCTTAAGCGGTTTTCTCGCATCTTATCCTCGATCGGGGCTACACCAACTTTCATTCTGATTGCATTATTCCGAATCCGATCTTTACGTGTGTGTACACATCCACTTTAGCATTTCTGCACATTTTCAAACTATAAGATTTTTTTAACATGATAGAAATCGTACTCCATTAGGTATCCGGTATGATCTCTTTCTATAATCTTTTTTATAACGCAGAAAAGAGCAAAAGGAATTTTAAACTAAAATCAGGATTGGTAAATAAAGGCATGCCTCAGTTTCACAGCAGCTTTCAGCCCATCTTTTCTAAGTAAATGGCACAAAAAAACGGAAATTACAAGGATCCCATGGATCAAAGACATCTTAAACCATCTAAACTAAATGAAGTGAATACATGCCATGAGAATGAATCCATGATAAAGCTACAATTGATCCATATCATCTCAAACTGATAACCAACACACAGGCTCCAACCTGAAAGGGCCTCGGCATTGCTTAGCACGAAAGAGAATTTCCGATCCATCATAGCTGATCAACCTCCTATGAAAACAACCAGGGGTCTCCTTGTTGTTATGTTACCTTACCATCTAGGGGCAAAAACACCGACTTACACAGCAGGGCCTCGTGCATTTCGGGCATAGGCATGAATTCGTGCAGCTTGGACAGGAGAATACACAACCACAAGAACACTTCGGACACGACGGCCGTGGACAACATGGCGAGCATGGTGAACAAGAAAAACAGCGCAACAAGCCGGAGCAGCATGTGGTTATAGAGCATTTTGAACAGCTTGGGCAGCACGAAGACGGGCTGCAAAGTGAACGGCAGGCACATGGTGAGCACTTGGGGCAACATGGATCAGGTGCACAGTTGGGGCAGCAGGAACAAGGTGAGCAGTGCGAGCAACTGGGGCAGTATCTGCAGGACAAACAATTTGGACTGGATGAGCAGTGTGGGCAGCACGAGCACGGTGTGCAGCGGGGGCAGCACGAGCACGGTGTGCAGCGGGGGCAGCACGAACATGGTGAACAATGTGGGCAGTGTGGCTTGGTACAACATGAGGAACTGAAGAGATCCCAACAGCAGCAGTGTGTGCAGCGGCATTGGCAGCACCTTAAGTTGCAGTTGCAACAGCATTTCTTCAATGGGCAACAGGAGCAACTTGGCTTCCTGAATTTGCAGGAGCACCTACTGGAGCAGCACACCCAAGAGAAGTTGAGGCATAGTGTTGCACTGCCAACATAAAAAGAAGTAATGTTAATTTTCATCCGCTTAGTTCCTATTTTCATCACATGCCTAAAAATGTTATGTATACTAAGTAACGCAATCTTGTAGGGGGTTCAGTTGGCTGCAGTAGATAGTGATAGCGATACATGCCACTTTTAGGAGCCACTATATGGAAATTTATAAGGCAAGTTCCTAATAAGTGTTCTTGGAAAACATAATTCCACGGATTGCAACATATATTTTAATTCCCCAGATAAGTGTGGTTATATCAAAGGCATTTTAAAAATGTGACAATAGTTTTAGTTATAAATATGCTAGGACTTCGCATGAAATGGAGATTATATATCGCATTTATGAAATGCGTTATCAAAGCTATACACTTTCGATAACGCATTTCGTAAATGCATTATTCATTGGACATTTGGAACTTACAAAAAATGTATATATAATGTGTTTGCAAAATGCGACATTGATAGTGCATTTTGACGATGCGATATAACTACACTATCTAGGGAATTAAAATATATATTACCATATCCGTGGAATTATGTTTTTCGGGAACACTAATTAGGAACTTGCCTCCTGTATGTGACGTAAAAAAGCTGAAATCGCCAACTTTCATTAAAATCAAAGTCAAAGAAAAGGAAAAAAATAGTAGTCGTAAGGAGTATCTCTACCATCCTTCAGTTGTTCTAAAAATCAGTAGTTCAACCAACGATTTGCACTTTGACAGGAGACATCCAATTGCAATTCACACTTCACTGCCACGACTCATGCATTGGCATCTCTATATTAATTATAAATGTGCTACTCCATTAGGGATCAAGGCGTGAAACACATACGGCAACTTCTTGGAATGTAAATGGAGATCATTTTATGTTGCGTTGAAAAATGATTAATGCTATTGTTGGAAACCCATTTAAAGAGTTCCACTTCCACACCAGGGAAGCAGCTACAACAATCAGCAAGATCCACTTTTCCGAAATAGGTCAAGTAACTCATAAAAAAATATAATAGAGCAAAGTTTCAACTGAAAATTATTCCACTGTATTTTCTCATTATGATCAAACCTACTTGACACTACCCATACCAAGCCAATCAACTGATCCATGTTTCAAGCCTATTTAGATGTATCAATACTATCCGAAACAAGTCTGCATTTTTCCACAATAAATCAACATGATTCTGCACAACCAATGCATGCTATTAAATATTCAAAATGTAGACCAAATTAATAAATTAATTAATTCGAACTTGTGGGTGGCAATATATTCAAAGTTCGGAATCATGATAAACACTAGACTTCCAGACTCTTAGCATCAACTTGAGCATTTCCAGAAACAAGACAATTAATGCAAAATAAAATTAACAATATGATTAAAGCATGTTTCTAAGGTTGGAATAGTAAAAGTATACTTAAACACGTGCGTAAAGGGAAGATGCAATTGACGGCATATATTAACTTCTATTTCCTGTTTGAGCAACAGCAGCTAGATCTCATCTAAAGAGAAAAAAACATAGCCGAAAACTCCTACTTAAAATGGTGACCCGTCATAAAGACCAAATGGAGCAATCAACAAAGAAGGCATTTCTATAACTTCCAGTAATTAATATTTTCCGCGATGAGACCTTTTTTCATCTAGTAGATATTTGCACTAACATTTGCAATACAAAAAGGTCCCCAAAAATACCTGGCAATGTTGACAATCATCAATGACAAATTATGTACAAGCCAGTTCCACCAAATTATATTTTTTAAGTGATTAAAAGCTCTAAATAGCTCAAATCAGTATTATATGAGTTCAGAAAATATTTCAGCATTTAAATATGAAGTAAAATGATAAACTCATTTGATGTAATGTATTAATTTTTGTGGTCATGATATAATGTATTACGTAGCAAATGAATGTCTTAAAACACGGATAGGTGGTTGAAATCACATGTTAACTCATCATTTTTGTTCAAGATATATGAGGTGATATTGCATGCCAATAAAGATGAGGCATACACATCAAAAATTTGAAAATTTTATTCATTGTGTGCATAGTAAAAGTAGAATGCAAATCAAACGATAAGCAAGCACAGAACAACCATGATATAAGAACTTTGTGATTTTCACCCTGAACCAGGGAATATCCTTGATGGTGAGGGTGGATCTCTCTCCATGTGGTGGAAGAATATTAGTACAACAAATACAGAATAACCTATCCATAAGAGGATTTATATAGCATCCCTGTACTAATAATCCCCCTAAATGGATAGATCCACATTATCCAATATGATTATTATACACAAACAGAATTTTGTTTCGGGGGAGTTATCTCTGAGCTATATCCCACTCCTATTTGCGTATGCAAACACTCCAGTGTTCTATCTGGCCTTTATCAAGATCTTTTTTGTTGCTCTATTACATAATGATGCAGGATATCAAATTATAAAGTTGGCTAGGTTATTGTAAATGAACTATTGCTCTAATTATGGGTTTTTCTACTAGTGATGTACACCATGAAATACTATTCCCCTAACAGATGAAGAGGGTAAAGTTCTTTCAGATAGTGAGATTTACTGCATATTTTGAATGTATTAAGAAATCTTTATGAGGTTTATGATGTTAACGAAGTCAAGGGGATATCAATGATATCAATCTGTCTTTATTAGAAGTCTAAAAAGGAAATAAATGATAGAATAATACTGAATAGCGAAGAAATATACATCAACCTTGGAGCATTGTGGGTTTATAATTGAAAAAGTTGAGCCTACTATAGTAAGTGTTACAAGTGAGGTAAATGCCTTAAGGAAAAACATGATGAAATCTCTCAAGCACAAGATATTCCAGCATCAGAATGATAATGTCCAGTTTCACTCATTAATGAATGAGTAAAAAGTAAAGAATGTCCTCGATAAGGAGATTGATGGTACATCCAGCACCATATTAATAATGCACGTAATCCTTATGTGCAAGGTTTTTAATAGCATCTAGATTTAGCTTCTTTGTGAATCTAGGATGATGTGAGCTTACAAGCAAGGTTATGAGTATCGAATTCCCCTGATTAAGTAGTTCCTTACCATAGTCATCGTAGGCTTTTATATCCTCATTTATTCGTTTAGGTATAGATAGAAAGTAATTATAAGTTAGCCACTTGAATGGAATGAGACCAAAATCTCTGGGAGATCATTCCTCGCATTTCCTACAATAAACTCGGGAAAAGATAACTTTTTTTCTCCGCCTTCGATTATTTCCTCTCTTTGGTGCCCTACTCATCATACTCTATGACTGTTCAACTCCCAAAATAAATGTGAGGAGAAGCCCACATAATGACCATGTCGAGCCCTCAAAAATATACAGTTGAGTCTCAACTTGAAGGTAAATTTAGACTACGGATTCAGATGAGGAAGCTACCCCCGTCATTATTTTTTTAAAGATTCGTATGACGATCTAATTCTACTCATACTATTTCTTCCCGTGCATCCCATATGAAATATCAAAGTTCTTGAAGACTAGAAAAAACACAACTCCATCTAGAAAAAAACTATCGACAACAACCACCTTTCTTTAAGCACTCCCAAACCATAGTATCCTTGTCTCGCAGTCTTTCTTGCCTTCTACTGAGGGGAGGCAGTATTGCCCGCTCCCACAGTGATACTCCTTTGTATAAGGATTTATGGAGCAAGTGGAAGTGTTGGAAACTTAGTTAGGATACATGTACTTCAAATGCATGCTTACAGAGGCATCCTAATCCTAAAGTACTAAGTACTTTAGAGTCATAGTATGAGATCTGACATGGGTTAAGACTGCACACTTACCACGATAATAAAAGAACTAATGAAACACATTAAGTGTTGGGAACTTAGTTAGGATGCACATACCTCAAATGCATGCCTAGGGAGGCATCCCACCTTAAGGTACTAGGTACCATGAAATCATAGTATGATATTCAAAATGGGTCAAGACCACAAACTATCCATACTAAAGGTTGTTAACTAAATAGACCTAGCTTAAGAGGATGTGTTAGTATCCTAGATGACTAATTGACTGGGTTGTACAAAAATACGATAAAAGGTGGTTCGACTTAAGATCGATGTTACTAGGGAGGTTCACGATGGTTCTCGCATTAACCTCTCCTATCAAAGTTAATCCCAATCAGATGAGAACTATCAAATAGATGTATTAAGGTAGCCCACTCTATGAATGTAGTTTGCATGTGTTGGAAGACCCGACAGTAGTGTAGCTCTTTTGATCCCGATGAGTCCTAGATTAAGTATTAATTCTGATTCCATGAGTATATCAGATGGTTTTGCGACTCCGTTGATTGAGCAGAGCATCACAGGTATGTCGGTTTGTTCACGTCCCTAGTATGACATTCGTCGAAGACATGTACTTTGTCATAAGGGTGTATCCGGTGTGGTCTTGTTTGGTCGTGGTGTACTCATTTTCCCCTTGTGGCTAGTAAGCTGGGGTAAAATGAGTTGAAGTATTGAGGTTTGGTTTGCTTGAGTGGCCTACTCCACTAAACAATTTGTGGTCATTGAAGTTTGGTGTAAGTATTGGAACTCAACAGCATGGCAGTTGCCTTGTTTTGTACTCTTATATGTATATATGTATACGAATAACCTCGTTCGAATACACCGATAAGCATAGAAAAAATGAGCTAATGATATGACTAATTATAAGGTGAACACTTGCATAATACAAGTGGTGAATGTCACATAATCAATGAATCCATGTGAATGGATTGCTTTAATGAGTATACATAATGATGGATTAGAAAAAAATAGATAAGAAAGAAAATAAAATATTGTAATCATCTCTCTTGTCCCTCTTTGAATTGACTCGGTGAGAGATGAGTGTTAGCAAGTACCAATAGATAGTGGAATTGGGTTGTTTTATAGCGTCTTTCGGGCACTTGAACATTATGTACTATTTCCATATCCACTGAGGTCATGATTCTAGTGATGGTTGAGTCGTGCTTTCACGAAAGTGCTTCACAATTGTGGGCATGTTACCCTTATCGTTTCTTTTGTACACCTACGGTTTCCACCATTCTTGTATTGTTGTATAGAGTCGTACTGAGTAACTGCTCATAACATACTTCTTTCTATGTGTATCCAACATATTTTCAGGAGTTGTTGCGACAGTGAGCAACTTTAGGATTCGATGCGATTATGAGGTTGCTACACCATTCCGGGCACGTGTATTTGAATAGTTGTGCAGTGTTGTACTTGTAGATTCTTTTGTAGATTCCACATTTTTAGAATTTTCACTCATGTAAACCATCAAATTGCGGACTATGTTTATAATTATTATGTATAAACCATTGGGAACCATGAATAATATGTTGTTGGAGTATTTTATTTCAATTGTTTCTTTTATGTTATACGTTCCGAATGAAAATCATGATGTACAAATGTTTGGTATCAGAGCAAGGATACTCCATTAGCCAGCATTCATATGGCATGATTATAATTGGTATTCATAAAGTATGGAATATATTAGAGTTTTCTGACTATGATATTTAGTCCAACATGAATGGTTCAAATAAGAGCCCTAAAATGTGAGATGATAAATCTCTAACTGATGGTTGCTATTGATTCATGCATAATCATGTTACGTGTCCGATAGTTGGTGACAATGATGGATATGCTTTGCAGTATAGACCAAAGACTACCGACCATTGAGAAGAGACTTGATGGATTTGAAGAATCCATTCCTGCTCTCCATAGCCAGGCATGTGATAGAGTTCCAACTCCTCCATCTATAGAGGATGTTTTTCAAAAGCATCAGAAGATGTTCGCCAGCAACTCTACGGGACAAATATTGGAGTTTGTTGGAGATACTACTCTTAAGGATGTTGATGACTGGCTAAAAAAGATTGAAAAGGTTCTCAAGATCATTCAAGCATTGGAAGGTTGTTTAGTATCATTCGTTGAGTATTCATTGACTGGACATGCCAAACGATGGTAGACCACACTATATTGATACTTACCCCATCCCTGGACATGTGATGAACTTTGTGAGGTCATTTAGAGAACAATTTCTCCCTAACTACTGGGTGAGAATGATAAAGAGAGAATTGGATGAACTGAAACAAGGATCAATGACAGTTAGAAAATAAAAAATGGCGAAGCCTTCTCCCACTATTAGTAGGGTCGACTACATGGATTCTTGCTCGAATCCATAATGAAAGATTCAACTATTTTTTATGATGGTTGTCGATTACCTAATGCAACCCCACGAGGGGGGACTTGAACACGGGTCTTTTGGGTGGTAGGCACACTACACTACAACCAAACCATTTAAGTGGGTACAATGACAGCTAGAGAATATCAAATTAAATTTGATTAGTTAACACGACATTCATCTATGCTTAAATGTGGAAGGAAGAACGACTCCTCAAGTTTTGATGTGGACTTCGACTTGAGCTTTGGCTGTTAAAAGGTTCCGCTTCCGTTTCGAGCGTAGTAGCTGTTAGAGGATGGCTTCAGAGAGTTGGTAGTTGCGCTTTGGAGAAGTCAGACTCCGATGGGCTCGGCGATCTCGAGGTTTGCAGCAAAACTGAAGTTCCTCGGATCTTCCCTTTCGAACTTTGGGTGGGAGGTGGGAAGTGCGGGTGTCAGGGGAGGAGCAGATCGACGGTGCACTGGAAACCACTTCGCAAAGTTCTCATGCAAGAGGTAGAGGGAAGGATGGGGGTGGCTAGGTGTGGGGGCCGTAACTTTGACAAGGGGCAGACAGAATGAATAGTAACTACTTTTTCAAAGGAGGAAGTGAGGAGGGCTGTGTGAGGGCTGAATGCAGATGGGGCGCCTGAGCCTGATGGGTTTCTTGTCCTTTTCTACTGCGAGTTCTGGGATTTACTGAAGGAGGATATATTAGAGGTTCTCAACGAGTTCAGCATTGGCAACAAAGGCTTCGACAAAGTTAACCGGGCATTGATGTTCCTCCTACCTGTAGAGACTTATATATGTTACGTTTTATTGTTTCGTAATTTCTATTTATATATTGTAAGACTCTATAATTTACCCAAGGGTTTTCTCCCTATATAAGAGACCCGAGGGCTCTATGGAATAACACATCAGAGTATTGTTTACTCTAACATGGTATCAGAGCCCTAACCCTAACCTAGGGTTTCCTCCACCCGCCCCCCCCCCTTCTTCCGCCGCCGGTCTCTCCAAGCCCTCCCGCCGCCTCTCCACCGACTTCAAGGGCCCGCCACCTCACCTTCGAAGACCCCAGCCCCTCCACCGGACCCCCAACTCTCGCCGCCAGGCCCCAGCCGGCTCCGCCAGGCCCCTGCCGGCCCCCGCCAGGCCCCAGCTGGCCCCCGCCACGCCCCAGCCGGCCCCCGCCAGGCCCCTGCCAGCCCCAGCCCTGCCGCTCTTCACCGCTGAGGCTTCATCAGCCTCACCGCCATCCGTCTCGCTTCGGTCGGGCTCGGATTAATGATGGGTTCAAGTGCATAACGTCTACATATGCACTTGAATCCTCACAGGTCGTGGTAGACACCAGTTTCTTGGTCTATCATCCCTAGTTGTTCTTCTCCGGCAATATGTCAGATCAAAAGGTCGATATGTCCGCCATTGGTGCCTTCAAAGGTTCGGCACCTATCGTCAAAATGGACGGGACGAACTACGAACTGTGGGCTATGCAGTTCCTCAGTCTCATGAAGTCGTGTGGTAAGAAGCATATTTTTACCGAAGATGAACCGCCGGAGAAGACGGGAATATATGCCTCATGGGAGGCTGATGACGCGTACGCCAAAGTCTGGCTGTCAGGTACGCTCACAACGGAGATAGCAAATGATGTCCTCCATCAACCCACCGCCAAGGCGATGTGGGATATTCTGGCCACGACGTACTCTCAGGTACGGAACGAGACCAAGATGCTGCAGTTGCAGTATGATATCTTTACCACGAAGCAAAATGGGAGGCCTCTTCATTCTCTGTACACGTCTCTTCGTGGAATGTTCGAGAAACTTTATAGCACAATTCCACTCACAGCCACGCCGGAACAGCAGAAGACGTTCCGCAACGCTACTATGGTTGGAGTCTTACTTGTCGCCCTTGATCCTGAATATGAGGCCGCACGCTCTCAGATCCTTGCTGATGCCACCATTCCACCGATGGAAGAAGTCTACAGACGGCTCAGTCGTGTCCCAGTTCCATCGAACACAACGACTACACCTCCCTCGGCAATGGCTGTCGCCAGAGGACGAGGTAGTTCCTCCTCATTTCGTGGCAGAGGAAGTGGTGGACGTGGCCGTCGAGGTCGCATACGCTCTACGTGCTCATTCTGTCGTCGTACTGGTCATTCGGAGGATACATGCTATTCCAAGCATGGCTTCCCTCCTTCTGCACGTGTCGCTGATCATGTTCAGGGTCCACCAGCATCTACTCCCGATCACAGGTTCGAGGAGCTAGTGGCACGGCTTCGTGATATCATGCCACAGTCATCATCAGAGGGTGTTAATGTGTCTGATGTTGCGGCTTCGGCATCAGCTAGTACATTTGCCTCAGCCAGTGCCTCAGGTAGTCCTTCCGTTTCATATCATAACCATGATCTCACAGGATGGATTGTTGATTCTGGAGCCACCCATCATCTCTGTCGAGAGAAAGATATTCTGCAGTCCTATAGAGTTGTCCAGCCTGGTCGATCTGTACTCATTGCTGATGGCACTCATTCCCCTATCATTGGTCAGGGGGAGACGGCTTGCTGCCCTCTATGCACTTACAGAATGTTTTACATGCACCAGAATTCTCTATGAATCTCTTATCCATTAGTCAGATTACACGAGATTTGCACTGTCGTGCTATTTTTAACCCATCGTCTGTTATTTTTCAGGACATGCTAACGGACAGGGTGATTGGCTGTGGTTCTGAGCACAATGGCCTCTATCGTCTTGTACGGAACTCTTATGCTGGCGTCTCACTACATTCCCAGGGCTCCGTGTCTCCATATACCTGGCATCTTTGGTTCGGTCACCTGCCACTACAGAAAATGTGTCACCTCCTGCCTCATATTTCTCCGAGTTCATACTTTCGTTGTGAAGCTTGTCAGTTAGGGAAGCACCATCGGTCCAGCTTCCCCAGTCGTCAGAGTCGGAGCAGTCGCTCCCCATTTGAGTTATTTCACATAGATATATGGGGTCCCAGTCGTGTCCCATATCATCAGAGGCACATGTTCTATTTAGTTGTGGTCGATGATTTTTCTAGAGTGTCCTGGACCTTTCTTCTTAAAAATAAATCCGAAGCAGGAAGTGTTATTCAAAATCTTATCAATGAAGTTCAAAATGTTTTTCGTCTACTTTTAAGTATGTGCGTACTGACAATGCATTGGAGTTATGCACTCGTTCCCTTGCTAGTTTTCTTTCTTCTAAAGGCATTATCCACCAAACCACATGTGCATACACATCTCAACAAAATGGGGTTGCAGAACGAAAACATCGCCATTTCCTTGATATTGCTCGCACATTACTTATTCAGAGTTGTGCCCCATTATCTTTTTGGGGAGATGCTATTCTTACAGCATGCTATCTGGTCAACCGCATGCCTACAACTGTTCTTGGGGAAAAGTCTCCTATATCTGTTCTATTTCCTGACAAAGATTTGTTTACTCTTACACCTCGGGTCTTTGGCACTGTTGCGTTTGTCCACCGCTTGTCTCCAGGACTTGATAAGCTATCTCCTAGGGCTATCAAGTGTGTTTTTGTGGGTAACTCCAGGACACAGAAAGGATATCGTTGCTATGACCCCGTTCATGACAAGTACTATGTGAGCGCTGATGTTACATTTTTCGAACCTGTCATGTACTTCTCTCCTACAGGTGACAGATTGGTCTCCTCCACATCCACAGATTCTAGTGTCTATGTACCTCCACCTCCAAGCCTGGGTCAATCCTCTACTCCACCACCACCACCACCACCACCTCCAATTGAACCTTTTCTTAAGTTCTATACAAGGCGTACAGGACCAGCTCAAGCTACATATCAACCATCCAACACGCCTCAGGTATGTTCTGATGTTATCACTAATGATGGGTTAGACAATGCACCAGTGCAGGAGCCTTTACCACAGGACAAGGATCATCCGGTCGACACAATGATGGATGACCTGGATCGGCCCATTACTCACAGGAAGCAGCGAAGACAATGTGCTTCATACCCTCTTGCCTCTCAAGTCTCATTTCATCGTCTCAATGGGGACTTCCAGAAGTTTGTAGCTGTTGTCTCGTCTGTTGAGATCCCACGGACCTATCAAGATGCCATGAAGATTGATTGTTGGCGTCTAGCCATGGAAGAGGAGATGCGTGCTCTGCAGTCTCGAGGGACTTGGTCTCTTGTCCCCATTCCTCCAGGTGCCTCCGTGGTGAGTTGCAAGTGGATCTTTACGGTGAAATATCATGTGGATGGACGTCTTGATGGATACAAGGCAAGACTTGTAGCACGTGGATTTACCCAGACATATGGGGTAGATTATTTGGATACTTTTTCACCAGTGGCTAGACACTCCACTCTTCGCATCCTCCTGTCTGTTGTTGTGGTACGTAACTGGACCATTTTTCAGCTTGACGTCAAGAATGCTTTCTTGTATGGAGACCTGCAGGAGGAAGTCTACATGCAGCAGCCACCAGGATTTGTTGCTGAGGGGGAGACTCAGATGGTGTGCAGACTTCATAAGGCTATCTATGGCCTCAAACAAAGTCCCCGAGCATGGTTCCAGAAGCTTTCTCAGCTAATTGAACAACAGGGGTTCAGGAGATCAAATGCGGACCATTCATTGTTCATCCAGAAGACCCCTAGAGGTACAGTTGTTGTTATGATATATGTTGATGACATCTTGGTCACAGGAGATGATGCTCAGGGGATTGAGATAACCAAGTCCCTGTTGGGAAACCAGTTCATTACAAAGGATCTGGGCACGATACGATATTTTCTGGGGATAGAGTTTGCACGAAATGCACAAGGAATGGTGATGACTCAAAGAAAATATGTCACAGACTTGCTAGCTGAAGCAGGAATGACTGGATGCAGACCTTCAAGTACACCTATGGACCCAAGCATGAAGCTGTACGATGATGATACCGAGGAGGTGGACAAAAGAAGGTACAGAGAGATGGTGGGTAAGCTCTTATATATTACTATAACTCGACCGGATATTGCCTTTGCAGTAAATCGGGTGAGTCAATTTGTGGAGCAGCCAAGGCAAGTTCATATGGATGCCTTGTATATGATATTGAGATATCTGAAGTCTTCCCCAGGCACAGGGTTGCTATTTAGGAAAGATACGGATCTGTCTATTTCAGCTTGTGCAGATGCAGATTATGCAGGATGTCCAAGGGATCGTAAATCCACTTCTGGATTTGCTATCTTCATAGGAACCTCTTTAGTTTCTTGGAAAAGCAAGAAACATACTGTTGTGGCGAGATCCAGTGTGGAATCTGAGTACAGAGCCATGGCACAAGCAACTGCAGAAATGATGTGGGTTAGAGCAGTCTTAGAAGATTTGACTGTAGATGTCCCCTTGCCTATGAATCTCCAATGTGACAATCAGGCAGCATTGTTTATTGCCAATAATCCGGCTTTTCATGAGAGAACAAAGCACATCGAGGTGGATTGTCATTTTACTAGAGACATGATTCAGAAGGGTTTCATTTCTACCTCTCATGTCAGTTCAGAGGATCAGACTGCTGACATATTCACCAAGCCACTGCTCATAGGACCTTTCCAGAGATGTTCTTCCAAGCTGAGCATGATAGATATCTATGCTCCATCTTGAGGGGGAGTGCAGACTTATATATGTTACGTTTTATTGTTTCGTAATTTCTATTTATATATTGTAAGACTCTGTAATTTACCCAAGGGTTTTCTCCCTATATAAGAGACCCGAGGGCTCTATGGAATAACACATCAGAGTATTGTTTACTCTAACACTACCAAAGAAGGAGAATCCGCTGAGTGTGGATGACTTCAGGCCAATAGCGATCTCCAACACGATCTATCTTGTCATGGTGAAGGTACTTGCGAACAGACTTAGGTTAGTTATGGATTCAATGGTGCTTCATGGTCAGTCCACCTTCGTCCCGAGGCGTTAGATGGTGGAAGGCTTGGTTGCGGCATCAGAAATTTGTCTTGATTGGAAGCGGTCGAGGAAGAAAGGCGCTTTGGAATATTGACTACGCCAAATCCTATGACTGCATCGACTGGAGTTTCTTGTTGACCTCATTATGGCGGAGGGGATTCCCGGTGACCTATATACAATGGATGAAGAGATGTGTCACGACATCCTCGTACTCCATCATGGTGAATGGCAAGCCAGAGGGTGGTTTTGTACAGCCACAACGGGGGTTCGCCAGGGATGCACGCTTGCTCCCATGCTATTTGTTATGGTGGCGAAATGTCTGGCGGTATTGTTCAGGCATGCGGCGGGGGCTGAGTGGTGTGAGGGTGTCTGCTGGGGAGCCTTTCTATCCCGTTGCTTCAGTATGCATACGATACAATCCCTTTTCTTGGTGGCTCAGAGGAACAAAATCGCAACGCGACGCACTTGGTTGGTATCTTTGCCAGTCTCTCTGGCCTTGAGATTAACAGACATAAATTGGTGGTCGTGGGTTTCCATATGGATGAGGGTGAGCGCAACAGACTTACAGACTTGGTGGGCTTCCCGCTGGGAGCCTGGGAGAACTACCTATCTCCTACTTGGGACTTCCGCTGATGGATGGCAAATTAAGGAGGTCGTATTGGGACAGCGTGGTGCACAGAATGAAGGAGAGGCAGGCTAGGTGGAAAGCAATCGTCCCTTCTAGAGGAGGGAAGTTGATCCTCCTTAAGCATGTACTTGTTGTCATCCCCATTTTCTTTTACTCGACTTAGTTAATAGCAGTTGGGGTAAGGAAAAAGGTAGAGTCTTTGATGAAGACCTTTCTCTGGTCGGACGAAAGACAACAGAGATCCGCGTTGCATCTCGTAAGCTGGGATGATGTTACGAAGGGACTACGCGATGATGGCCTTGGTGTCCGTGATGTTGAACTCATGAACAAAGCTTTGCTTGCCAAATGGGTGATTCAGATTTGGGGTTCCTTAACCTCGTTAACTGCCAGACTACTGAGGAATATTTATGAAGTCAACAGGGAGTTAATTGCCGGCAGGAAAAGATTTGAGTCACCGCTCTGGGTCGGAATCCGCAACGTTCTGTCGACCATATCATCTAGTCTGCGACCCTGCATAGGGAGTGGCCAATTATTCTGATCTTGGAGGATGGGAGAGGGCGCACTTGGTAGGAGGTTTCATAGGCTGGAGGCATTAGCGACAATGAAGGATGCCACCCTTGCTCAGGTGGTGGATCACGGGGCGTGGGCGTCGCAGTTTGTCGTGGAACTTTCGGATCAATGCATGGAGGATTTCATGAGGCTTCTTGCAGAGGTGCCTCCACTGGGAGAGCTGACTCAGGAGGCAGACCATTTTGAATGGGAAAGGGGGAAGTTCTCTGTAAAGAAGGCCTACAAGGCTGGTCGACAGCGGTGCAGGAGCGGGATGAAGAGATGTGTTAGGACATGAAGATCATTTCGGCGGCCAGGATCCCACAAAGAGTGATATGGTGTCTCAGAAGAAATCGTGTATGCGATAAAGCAAGGAGGGGAAGATTATTTGGCCTGGAGGACATGCATTATGACAAGTGTGGGGAATCAATTGAAGATGTGGATCATCTGTTTTTTGGGTGTGCGGCTTCGATGCAGGTTTGGAGGGATTCCGGGTTGCTCGGGTGGAGACCAGTGGATTAAAGCCCTGCTGGAGATCGCTTCGCACCGTGGGCATGGGTTCGTCGGATGACTGCTCCAAGCCGTTTGTGTTGCTTTGGGCCATGGCTTGGGCGGAATGACATGATTTTAAAAAATCAGAGTACTACTCTGAGAATGTTGTATCACATTGTACGACCCTATATAACTTCTGGGCCTCACGGTAATGTAACCTATCTTTATATATCTGAATACCATCTGGGGTGACTCCCATCTCGGGAGCACACCCTCTTTTCATTTAAAAAAATGATCCGATGAAGGTTTGAAAGAAACCGAAGGGATGATACAAAAGACCAAATTCTAACAATTAGTTATTGCCGAAGAAGTTATATGATGTATGATTGATTGAACCGAACAAAGTTGGTGACACAATTGGATGAGTTCAACGAGATTCCTATGGATGTTCTTGCACTTGAAGAGAAGACGGAGAATGGAGTATCTCTTCAAGGAGGAGAAAATATGTTGATTCTATTGAATTTTCCATCTTCTTACAATCATATTTTTTAATAGCAAGGAGATTATCACATTAAATAAGATAGCTGTATTATTACTTATAAATGTATTTTGATGAAGGTTGACAAATAATGTAACATATGGTTAACGTCACGTAATGGTGGTAGAGAGCAAACATTCTAAAACAAGGGAGGTGAAGGTTAAAGGCCAATCGAAATTGTAGGGTCACATTAGATGCTTATATTATGACAAAAAGAGTCGGGAAATTACTAATTGGCAGCATCGTGGGAAGGAAAAAGAAGATATTTACAGAAAGAATGCAGCATGCAATTCAGACTAACAATATCCCCCCCCCCCCAACCGATGAAGATGACTTTCTGGTATACTCAAGATAGAAGAAGGAAAATTCTAGATGGCTTCTAGACTCGACATATTCGAATAATATATCCGAGTCAAGGAAGAAGTTCAATATATATAAATAATGCAATGATGATACAATGAGGTAGGTACAGGGGTTATCACATCAAAAAGAGTTTGATCAATGCAATTCCACATGTTTTACAAGACATGAACTTTAAGAGTTGTCAGGAATATGCCTTAATCAAAAAAGCATATGATCGGGTTATGAACAATAAAGTCACGAACATCAACAGTTAGTTAGAAGGATAGTTCTCAAAGCGAGCAGAGGACCATGTATTATGATAAGAGGAATGAGTATGTCGAACAAGGTATATGTACTTAAAAGAAAGGTCATAACATGTGAAGAAGCCTAATTTTCCCGCAAATGAGAAACACAAGAGAGCGCTAAGGTGTTAGTATCTCTATTGCAGAATTATGGAAGAAAAAATGATGTTTTTCATTTATTTTTTGTGTTTAATTTATTTTATTTTAACCCTCCTTGTGGGGATTGTGTTAGGTATCTGACAGCCAGGATAAAAATAGTTGTATCTTTCAACATGGATTTGAGCAAGAATTCATGTAACCGACCCTACGTAAAGTGGGAGAAGACTTCGCCATATCTTTATTTTATTTTAGATTTTATCAAAGGAAAGGATGCAATGGTTCACAAGGTGACTCCTTTCCTAATGTAACCATCATGTTGACTCCTTTAGAAAGGAGTTAATCTTGAGATTTAAGGCATGTAATGAAGGAATAAAAGTTTTGGCTTCTTGTGAGTATCATCTCTCTTTCCTTTATTTTCTTTCTTCTCATTCAACCTCCAATTACCTTCTTGATCCTAGCTTTTCTCCCTCACGTAGCTTGGTGTGCTTCCTTCCTCATACCATGGGATCAAATTTCGGTCGAATTTCGGTTTCGGTTGGTGACCGAAATTCAGCCGCAATGGCCTATATCGGCTGAAATTTGGGAGCCGTAGCTCAAAAAAGATCGAAATGACCGAAATTTCGGTCGAATTTCGACCGAAATTCGGCCAAAATTTCGTTTCGGTCAGTCACCAAAACGAAATCTAAATCCGACATTTAAGGCATTGCCTCATACCATAGCACAATCCCACACAACCACTATGTTTTCGTTCTTATCCACGTCAACTTTCCCAACTCATGTTCTTCTCTTTAAATTCCTAAACTAAGTCAACAAACAAGCTTGTTTTACTTTTTACAAATGATGATGACACACTCTCCAGTTAAGGAAGATGTGCAATGTCACATGAGGAGGCACGTCACTTAGTTGTGCAAGCATGTGTGAAAGGAGGTGAACAAGAACACCTAGAGATAGGTGATTCACATAATGACACTAAATGTTGAATGACATGGATGGACCAATACAAGCTCAAGACAACATAGAGAACATGATGGAATTCAGTTCAGGAAGGAGATTATTAGGATATTGAGTTCATTGTTAGGGTTGACAATCCTAAATGAATATGACTCCTACTCCTAATAAATGTAGAGTATTATGTTGTATAAAATTCTTATAAGGATAGCACTATAAGAGTTCTATTTAATCAATAGATAGAAGGTCGTAGTCGTTACTTAACATACACAAAAAGAACGATGAAACATAGAGAGTTGTACTTATTCTTTCATCTTATTAATTTTTTTAGTGAGCTTAAAAAGTGATTGACCACTACTATAAGATGTGTCCTCTTCTTGCATGCTTCCATGGTGATGGATTGCACACCCATTTTTCTCAACACATTGTACTACTTCTCTCATAATGGATCTCTCTTTGCCCATGGTTTTTCACCTTCTTGTAGAGGTGTTTTTCACTTTAATCTTTGGCTCGCTTGAGCGATTGCATGGTGGATTGTCTTGTATAAACAAATTCCCAACAAGATGCTTGTAGAATAACAACAACAAAGAACTTACCTATATGATGACAATGAGAAAAAAATGTGTGTAATTAAAGAAGGAAAACAAATATCAAAGAAAGAAATGTGAAATACAAACACCTGATCCACCTCCATAAACAACATGATTTCTGCTTGTTCCGCACCCTGGTTAACAAAATTATTTCACGCAGATGTGAGAAAAAATGATCACAAGGGCATGATATATATATGAAGAAATGTCACAAGAATGTAGAATTGTAGAAAACATACACAGGTATTAAAGGATCGGAATTAGCCACCACATATTCATTGACCCTGGAAATCGAATAATTCCACTGGTATGAAAATGATAATAAAGGTAACAGAGAACTATATCAAATGCATTATCATCTCATAAGATCGAACTCACGTACTCTTTGCAACATCTTGATGCAGGTTGAAGCTCATCAAGTGAATGCAGCTCATCCTGTTTCAGTATATATCAAAAGTTACATAATGGAAAGGCAAAAGGAAAATGGTGCTAATTTGAAAGCTGGATGATGCAGAAAAGCTGCTTAGTATTATTCCTCTGCGGAACCTAACCAGAAACTGAAGTCAAGTACTAGAGAAACATATGGAATGTGTCTTATACGGCATGCAAAAAGGGAAACTATGTATTGTACGATTTCATTCAAGCTTAATTAACAGAAGAGGTGAGAGACATTATTAGCCTCTATACTGATATAGATTGGTCATGATGGCAATGATATTGCAAAAATGTGGGAAGTAAAGGAGTGATGAAAGTATAAATAATTCTGAGGATGTCAAAAAGCATGCCCCATTAACGTCAATTGTACCACCATTTACCTCCAATTAAGACTCCACTGGGAAATTTCCCTTTTTATTCGGGTGATTATTAATCATGTCAATGTAATTGTTGAGGAGAAAAGATGTCTGGAGAGAACAGTGCACTTCTGCGCCTTTTGAGGTGTACTTAGTGAGCAGTGTATAATAATAACAGAAACAAAACTATAAGACAAGTTTGAGAAGAGAGTCACTAGACACAACACTAAGATGTCTGTTACCTTCACTTGTAGTATCATTATTCACCTTAAATCGGATGAGAATACTTTCAGATTAAATATCATAATTGTTAAATATGGGAGCTGTGACAGTCGTAGAAAGCTACCAAAATTGCTCCATGATGTCTCAAGTAGCTCAGGACCAACTGGATCAAAGAAAGGAAAAGAGATTTTGCCAGGATGCCCTCTGCCCGAGCCATGAAGACAAATATGCAAATCATAGAAAAAGGTTTAAATTCTTTCAACCAAAATGCCTTGAAGAATTCAAAGATATGACAGGACAATATCACAAAGATATGGTGTCACAGGAAAGTGGGGACCCCCAAAGGCTTGACATCTTGGAATCTTTCAGCTGAACCCCTGACTGCAAGATACAACCCTTTTACACAGCCCGAAAATGTTTACAAAGAAAAAGTCTAGCAAGGATTAAAGGAACACTTGGTCACAATTTAAGTTCGAACCCAGACAACCCGTCTCTGATTTATCACGGGCCTTTTGCTGCTACAGTAGCTACAGATGAAATCTAAGAGCGTGCAGTCTACAAGCACTGTTCGGATTAACTCGCTCATAGAGATCGGAGGGTGGAAAAAACCAAAGGAACCTATCACCAATCAACCCTGAATTTGGCAAAAGACACTTCCAAAACTTACAAGCAACTGTCACACACTAGGCTCCTCCAAGAAAAGGCAATTCATAGAATCAAAATGCCACACCAATCCAGAGTCCCCGACTTGGCAACTTCGCCACGCAATCATATAGATCACCTCTATGCAGAACCTACCACTCCCATCCACCAGACAACACAACAAGACAGATGGAAATAAGCTTGACAGACTGTATCAACCCAATGAACAGACCACCTACAAGAACTAGCCACAAAATCTAACTTTTTGGCCGCAGTCATTTACCTTCCATCCCAACCCCCACGAGCAATTGTGCTCATTTCCACTCACCAGCAGCATAATCACACGCTAAAACCTTAACGCAAAGTCCCTAACAAGCCTATCTACACCATCGAACTGAATTTAGTTTAGCTTTCCCAAGTCCGGTCACAATTGAATCGAAGTTGAATCTCTCGTAAAAAGCAGACAAAGGAAAATGGAATGGCGAACGGGTGGGAATTCGCAAAGCAAACGGAGAGAAAGAAGGGAGATGATGAACCTCAAGGAAACCGATCTCTCGATGGAGGACCTGGACTTCGACCTGGAGGCGGTGGCGGCCGCAGAGGTCCGGGTAGGCAGGGGGGGACTTGGGCCGAGGAGGCTCCGTCACGGTCCTCGGCATTGTGACGGTGAGGGTGGGAAGAAAGTCGAGTAGAGAGCCGCTTTGATTATAAATGCGAGCGAGCGGTGGAGCACCGGAACCCCGGAGATGAGGTTACCGCCTTCCTTCCCCCTGAGAGCTCTGGAGCAGCTGTCGCCCCACTTTCCATCCGTTTGTGCAGATGACCGTACCGTGATTGCCAGCGTCTGCTTCAGATCTAACTCTCTCTCTCTCTCCCCCCAAGTCTTAAGTCGAGTTCACAGGGGTGGTGGCGTTTCAGTGTGTTCTCACTCTCAGACACACGCACCACTGGCTCTTCTTCCGCAATGGTGGGCTTTGAGAAGGGGGACGGGCGGGAAGAGGAGAGCGGGGGGTGCATGAGAGCAGGTCCGTACTGGAAATGCACGTGATCCCACGGGGGATCACCGGTTGCCGTGGCGTGGTGGGGCATGTCTTTGCCACGGGTTTCGGGGGTAAATAACGAGGATGCCATGGGCGGGGGGGCCACGTCTAGTTTTACAGCTTTCCGAGGGGACCATCGGAGATTCCCGTCCGGCATTTTAACGGTTACCCTCCGCTTCGGATTGCGAAGGCTAATTTATTTATATGTTTTTCCCTTCTTTTTAAATTGTATTTCTTTTGGCTTCGCGGACGGTCCGATCATGATCGGATGACAACATTGGATTTTTATGTTTTAATTTGGAAGATGCATTGTGTTGGGATTCGAAGTTGGATGTCTCCGATGCAACCGCCGCACAGTTGAATCGAATGTTATAATATGGGAGTATCAAATGTTTTCTTCAGATTTACTGTCTTCGTGGGTTTTAACTGCAAGCTCGGGAACTCATGTTACTGTCGAAAACTTTGCTTGCTTCGCAAAAAAGTTATCACTTTAAATATCAGTGTAGTTTACATTAATATAATATGTAAATCAATAATGGATTCTAAATCATAACTTCGCTTGATAAGAAATAAGGTAGGATAATGAATGAGTGGACTTATTCTTCATTTTTGTTCAATTGGTTTGAAGATAGAGAATGGATAGATGCTTTACATAGATATATGATGGGTAATGTAATAATGACAATTATACTGCGATAGCTTATCCAGAAATATAATCCTTTTATCCTCATATAAGAAAATGGTACCCCGCATGCAAGTATAGATTTTTTCAAAATTATTTTAGTCCAGAGAAAGAAAGGATGTGAAATAAGGAACTGAAACTAGAAATATGGATGTTTGTCCATATTCTGTCATGTTGTGTTGGTGGAATATATCTGGATTAAAGAAATGCATTCATATTTATTATTTTTTGTTAATGTTGATTATTATTTGTTTGTTAATGTTGAGAATGTAGAGTAAGTTCCCAATTATACATATACTTCTTTGTCCCGTCAATTTTTCTAGATGTGCCAAATCCATCAAGTGCTTGTAGCTAAAAGCATTCTCTCAGCGGCACTGGTTAGAGACTTGGTGAAACATAAATCGATGATCATCAAAAATGGTGTTAATGATTTAACTTTTGATACTTAGTGATGATGTTATACTTATTCCATTTATTGTAGACATTTTAACAATTTTGGGTGAGAAAATCAACCTAAACATGAGAATGAAGAAGAGGGAAGGAAGGAGACCTTTCTCAAGATGTAGTCGATAAATTGGTTGTTAATTATTGTAAATGAAGGGAACAAACTACTTAAGAAGATAAAGATAGAAGAATATCAAACTGTTGAAGCCGTAGAAGATCAAAGGCATGGGAAGAAGTTCAATGTACTAACACTTCACTAAAGCAAATGTCATGGATACAACTTTCCAAAGTCAATTCAAACTCAGAGTTATCGTTTATCTTTAGGTTCTATATTTTACTAAGCCAGGTTGCTTATGAAGGCAACACACTCATATTACAAGTTGTTTACACACAAACAACTCTAACCATACATACAAAAGTATAAACTCCTATAACCTCAAATGTAAAGTACATAATACAATATATTGTGAGGTAAATGAAATGATCTTACAGAGCTAGGAGCGCCATAATAAGACTATTATCGGGTCTGAAAAGAGCTTGAGAGTGGAGCATGGACAAGTTTGCAATTTATCTACTTTATTCTTAAATTTTGACCAAAATTCCAAAGAAAAAGCACACAAAACCAACATAAAATAGGAAAATAATAAAAATATCACAGACAATAAAAAATGATCTAATTATGTGATATTCAATTATCAATAAATTTAATCAATAAAATCATACAAAATGACAAAAAAAGGAGTTGAATCATGCATCCATTCACCTATATATAAAGCTCAGACTTCATATATTTTGATAAAATCATAGTAATCTTGATTAACATAATTCTTCTTCTAACATGTATATAAAAATTATAGAAGAAGTATAGAAACATAAAAATAGTTTTCACCCTGAGTAAATACTCATGGACCTTGAACCAAAAAAATTGCAAATTCTAACTTCTCGACTGAATTCCTACTCTGTTTGAACTCGAAATTGATCAAACTCGCTTTCATATTTTAAGCTAAGAAATTATCTATCCACTAAAATCAGAGGTAATATGCAAAATGTTAGTTTTATGATCTATATGGTTTATTTACTAATATCATATATTAATTTTTAATTATATATTATAATATTTAATAACTTGTATTTTTATATTGTTGTATATGTTTTCATTATTTGCATAAAGTAATCGCCAAAATTAAAAGAATATTAATTTATTAGAATAAAATCAGGAATGTGATATACGTTTATACTACACATATATTGAGCATATCTTTACTTATTTATACAAATAAATAAGCATATAAAATTCCAATAAAATCATATAAAATTCCATTAAAAATACATTTGGATATAAAATCACCCTCTAAATAAATCAAATACAAAATTATATTTCTATGGGAAAAATTAAGGAGCAAAAAATGTGAAGAAATATTCTATAAGTATATACCTATGTTTAAGGTATTTTATCTGAAATCTATATTATTATAATTTTATGTGTATTATATACTATAGAAAGTCTAATTTAATTATTTATATATTGCATTTTAATTAATTTTATAACTTACATTATTTGGTATTTTATTAATATGTAGTATGTATATATGTAATATATGTATGAATATTATATGTGGTGTAATATATGCCCCAGTCAACTAATATTGACGCACCTTCATTGCTACCTCCACCTATAGCCTACAGTTTATTAGTTGTAGCCTTCGAGAGTGTAGGACAACTAGGTTAACCCCCCTTCCTCGTCTCCCTCATCTTCTCTCTCCATTTCTCTTCTCAAATCTCGTCCGGATCCGACCACCTATCAACTAACCATGATTGCCAACTTGACAGCCCCGACCCCCTATCTATACTAGATTAGACAGTCAACTCAACTGTCTTCTTCAACTATTATGCATCTATTCATCTTACCATATTCTCCCCAAGATCTGTGATCTCTATCTCTTATCAATTGTACTTTTCCACGATTACTAGCCGTCATTCCCAGAGATTGTGCGGCCTCACCCATTCAATCACTCCCACCATTCCCTATTGGTAACCATTGTCTCCAGCCTCTTCTCCCCTCGATAAACCCACTCTACCCATACATCCATTGTGAGGGAAAGCTCTAACTCTCAGTGTGTTTACGATTACAGTGTAACATCCCCAGTTGATCGAGCAGCACAACCTTTTCCATGTCAAGCGTGATCCAAGTAGGTCTCCTTGTTGTTGAAGTTCCACGATGCTCAGCTCATCCTCACATAAACCACCACCTATCTTCATGAGGCCAAGATCAGTAGAAGCTCCAATGAGCTTTTGCACTCCCTCAAGTGAAGAAACCTATAGGTAACTCCTCATCCTTTCCCCCTCTCTTACTCTTCTGCCTCCTCAGATCTTCTTCACTATTGTTCTATTTCACCACTAAAACATATTCTACTCACCCCCCCCCCACACACACACTCTTCTTTCTTTGAAACCCAAGCCCGATTGATCCTCGACCGATCATACCCATATCTCTAAACCCCCTCACATTCCCTTCTTTATTCCAAACCTACCATCTCCACCAAGGTCGTGATTAAACATCAGGTTTTGTCTCTCATTCACCAGGAACCTTCTATTCCATAATTTCTCTTTTACACCTTGCACTCAGCTAAGGATTGATTATCTCTTTGCAGGTACATTGGGGGTTTTCTCAACACCATCAGAGCACCGATGCTACATTCATGGAGTCAATGGCTTCATGGTTGAGCAACTGCATGTGTCTACCACTGAGACTCTATGATTCTCATGAGTTCCACCATTGTGAATTAGTCCACCTTATACAACTTCACTTCCACCAAAGAAATCATCATTCATCTAAAGAAGAGGAAGACTTAATATCGTCTAATCCACCATCTCATATTCATTGAAACCATTGAGTTGCATATAAACATCATTCACATTATTGGTCATCATCCACAGCTCTAGAGCTTGCCATACGGAAGACATCCAAATCATTGGGTCAATCAACACCATATGCCAAAAAACTCATTGTGTTGCTCACATCCGCCACTACAAATAGAATCATCAAATCAAGTCCTAGTCACCATATCAACAGACTAGTGTACATGAGCTAGCTCATGTGCTTTGGTTAAATTACACTAAGACCCTCAGATGTTGTAGAAATTATAAAAAATACCACTGATTGGAACAAATAACAAATGACACATGTCGATTTGTTATATTACAAATAAAACCATTTTGGAGCCATTTATGAATAATTGTGATTTATTTTTATTACATTTATGCAGTCAGATTTAATGTTGAGTAATTTTTGAACTACTTGTCCATTTTCAATGTTTTTTTATAGCTTTGAATCTTATTTGACTCTACATTTTGAGTTTTTGTTGAACATCAGTCTGCTCTTTATTTAATCAATTTAGAATCAACGCCTTGTTATGTGCATATTAATTCAATATAAATTCTTTTGTTACCAAATATTTGTGGGAAAATATTCATTGCATCGCCTTTAAATCAAGAAACTTCTTGTACTAAAATTATGGAATTCATTTAACTTTATGCCGTGAATTAATTATTTTTTGAAGTACTTGTTAGATTTTTTAGTTGGATCGATTGTCATATCTTGAGAAAATAAAAATAGTCTTGTCTACGTCTTAAACATTTCTATCTTTGCGAATTTTCTATGCAATTTAATTGACTTAAAAATCATGTATTGCAAAACATGACTTTTCTTCTTACATTTTTAACTTAGTTACACTAATTATAAAAAACTATAAAAAAAAGATACAGTAGGTTTCTTTTGATTAATGGGAATCCCCCATTTTTAATTTTGTTGGGGATTACATTTTCATCTTGAAAAAATGAAAAAGATAAATTTTTTCCACATTTCATCATTAATACAATTTGCTTCAAAAAATTACATAAAAATATTATATTCTTCATGCAAAGATCATTAAAGGATATTTGTCTTTTAGATTTTTAGGGATTGGATTGACTTGGAGTTAATTTTTGTAAAATTGTCCTTACTCTTTTCATAATTACATTCACTTTATTTTGCATGTAACTTGAATATTGCATATTTTTCATATAAAAATTTAAAAAAAATCATTTCATGAAAATTTAATTGATATGTTGTCAGAATTGATTTTTGTATCCATATTTTGCCTCCTTGTGGCGATCTTGGGACTTGTCTAAGTAAAATAAACAATTGACCACATGAAATTCTTTTGTGTTCTTTTATCATTACTTTCTATCTTATACTACAATAATTTTGGCAAATTAAGAGCTGTAAGAAAGCACATTTTGAAGAATAACATATAGAGTTTCTCTATATCATTTCTCACGAAGGTTATGATGAGGGGTATCATTGTATGTATTCTTAAAATGCTTACTATATAAGATAAGGTAGCATGGGATCCTATTTATAGTCTAACAAGGGTTAAGTACATGTTAGAATTTAGAAAGTGGGTTATATAAGTTTTATGAAAAGTTGCAATGGATATAGAACATATATCACTTAATAAAAATAAAAATAATAGACTCAACAAACATAATAGTCGGCTAATGAGAAAATTAGTGAACTGCTTAGGATAATGAAATGCACGTGGATCGAAGTGTCTAACGTCCGATCTTGGAGGGCCTATAGGGCCTGTTTGGTTGCTGGGTTGGACAGGGTTGGGTTGGGCTGGGTTGGGATGGGTGAATAGTAATCTGTGAGTAGGAAGTACCCTTGTGAATAGTAACCAGGGTTGGGCCAACCCTGCCCAACCCTGCAACCAAACAGGCCCATAGTGTTCGACAAGTCGGATCTGGCAATTGCGATATCGACGCCTCTCTCGACTCTCGACACCTAATCTCTATGACAATCTCAACAGTTAACCCACAAAAATGAATGAGCAAGTCAATTTAGGTGAGCTAAATTTATACCCTACAATAAATGTGTATAGTACACAAGCAGTAGGGATCGAACCACAAAGGAGCACAAGAGGTAGACTAATCAAAATGAATAGATACCTTAGGATTTTTTGTTTGTTTTTCTGCTTTCTCGATTTTTATATTTTTATGTTTTTAAATTTTGCAAATTTTAAATTTTAATTTAGAGATAAAATATAAACTAATATCTAATATATAATTATGCATGTATAATATATAGAAAAAGGTAAAAGAGATGTTTTTGGATTTTTCAAATATAACAAATAAATTCAAAAAATTCAGAGGTAAATATTTTTGAGGTTTATAATATTTTCCTTATTTTTGGTTATTATTTGATAATTTTTGAGAATTTTTATGGATTTTTAAATAAGGAAATACACAAAATAAACAAAATAGTCAATCAGGGAACTTGAAATGGCCTTGACAAATATCTATCAAATCAGATTGATCCCAAACTCAATTTTCCTAAATAGTAAAAACTATAAAGAAAAATCAGAAACTGAAAATTTTTTTATGATTTTTTGTAATTTTTTAGAATTCTAATAAGGGTTCCTGTGTTTTGTGATTTTTAGGAGTTTTCTTAATATTTTGCAAAATTATTTGATTAGAAAAAACAAATATAGATAAATAAACATACATGATTTTTTTTAGAATTTTTCAAAACAATTTGTTTTTTTATAAATTTTTAAATGTTAAATAGGAGAGAATGCAACGTTTTTGTATTTTTATAAGTAGGAAAATGATTTTAATTACATTGAGAAACATGTATGTGGTAATATAGGATTTCAAGCACTTAAGATAATTTTCCTATAATTTTTAGATGCAACATAATATTTTTAATAATGAAAATACAACTATAAAATTAAATTTGCAAAATCTACTTGCAATTTTTAAGAAGCACCAGAGCATTAAATTACATTTGAACGAAGTCCAGGGGCATAGATGAAATATTTCAACAATTAAAAATATTATCCACACTAGCATGGGGTATAAATGCAATTATCCAAAACAACATGACCAAGTATGCTTATTTACCAAAAATACTATAATTAATATTTAAGGTTTATGAACCTAATAATAACACTAAACTTGGAGGTGGTCCACACAAAATTCATGCCTCCTCATGCATACAAGCACATGAGGTGACATGGAATGGACTAAAGTGCAAATATGGAAAACTTGGGGCCCTTATTACAAATATTACAAAAATATTACAACTTCAAATGAAAGTTTGGGACTAAATATGAAATACAAAATGGTAGGGGTATAGTATGCAAAATTTACCCACTCATGCGCTAACCAACGGTCTGGATCATTTCACTTAAGCGCATCTACGATCGAGACGTGACGATACCGCTTCGATGATGATGGCTGAGATTATATCTCAGTGTCTGATTGGATGGTACGACGTTTCACATCCGATGTACTAAAGATCTGACGGAGGTTCTTGATCGAAGGGCCAAGGAGAGGGTTCTAAGAACATGGATAATTGCAGCGCATAGCTCCTTCGATCAGTGATTTCTCTTTATTCCAACCGTTCGAACCGATCCTTCAATAAGATCCAGAACCCAGCTATGGGGTCTCGGATGCTCGTGTTATTCTAGAAACCTGGATCTTCCGTTTAGGGATTAATAAAGACCCTAAAAAGGTTCTATGAGGTTCCTACTTGCACAATAAAACTCTTGAATCGAGGCCAAAGCTCCTAGACACGTTAACTGCTCAAAAATATGAGGGAATGGGAGAGATGAAGGTGCTTTGATGTCAAGCAGAGGAGAAGCATTGATCTCCCAGATCTAAGCTATATTTGGGATGAAAATGAATCAGGGCGACAAAATATGGAGTGGTTAAGGTGTGGGGTTGAACTGATGGTCAGTTAACAATTGGTATCACGGTGAACAGAGGTCGGATCCTAGAGCTCCGACGAACTATGATTTTTGTTTTTTAGATATAACAGATGAAATTAACTAAAATAAAGTGCAAGGATATGCTTCCGCTACTCCTAAGAATTGAAAAAACAAATAAAATAGAAGCTCACCTGCTAGATGTGGCTGGGAGAAGAAGTCAAACAGAGGAGCTCCAAAGAGAGTTGAATTGATAGAGATCATTCTCTATCACAAAGGATCACTCTATGATTTGACCCAAGGGGACAAAAGTCGACCAAGTGTGATTAAAATTCAAAAATGGAAGTGTGGAAGAATATACACATGTTTCCTGAGTTGGGTTCTTTGCCTAGGATTTTTGAGTGTATCGATGGTTGACTAAGGTCAAGCATTGATGCATGTGAAAGCTGATAATCAGGAAAAGAAAATTGTTGAAGAAATCGAGGGCAGATGAGATTTGAGGTGAGCCAGAAAAATTGGCAGAAATGAGGAAAATACATAGGATGGACCGATCTATGCTGGAAGTGGGGAGTGACCTAGGTCAACTAGGAACGTTCCCTGATTGGTCCACGTCAGCCATAAGGAGATAAAAGAGAAATGAAAGTAGAAATAAAATAAAAATAAAATTGTAAATGATTTTATTAAATTTTTTAAAACTTGAAAGTTATTCCTTATTTATGTATAGGTGATTTTTACTTATTTTTAGTAGGTGTTTTTTATTTATTTTTATCCATTTATTTATTAGGTGTTAATTTTTATAAGTATGGTTATATGTATAAATACATGGTATTATGTATTTGATTTTTATTTTGTATTTTAGATTTTATCATTTTATGTACATAATTTTACATATTTATAAAATATAATATATACACATATTTTTATTTTATTTTTTGAGTTTATTTGTACATTTAAATAATATAGGTATGTATAATACAAGTATAATATCCATATATATTATATTACAATATTTAATTTATTGAATTTTTAGTGGTTTATTTTTATGTTTGTATTTTTTATATAATTCAAATAATATTTACAAGTATTTAAAAACATTGAAATAGTAAAAATATAAAGAATGAACTAAATGAATAAAAAAACATAGCTATATAATACAATGGGACTAAAAAGCCAACTTTTGCATCTTAAATCCAATTTTAATGAAACACCTTTATTATATAGGTAGTTTAATTTAGAGTACAATAAAGGTTTGGTCAATTTTGAGTTCATATGGAGACGATATTAATATATGAAGTTCTATTTACGTCCTTTTCATCTTCGTGTCCCAATCACACTATACCTTATTTTTATGTGCTATTATTTTTGTATTTTTCTATATATTTTTATGTACATATTTTGTATTGAAAATACCATAATTTGATGTGTATAAAAGGTACGTATAAATTAGTGTAAATTTGGTTGTATATGCAATGTATTAGACACCCAGGGTTTCTAGGTGTCTGTGTTATCTTATCTGTATTTATTTACCCTTATCTCCCACTACTTTATTCCTTCGAAATACTTCCTTTATTTTTTTATTTTCTTTACTCATTTATTTTTTTATTTAAATACATGTATTTAAGCACTATTTACAGACAACCATTAGATAGTTAATTTGTGGAAGTTAGCTATATTTACATGCATTTGGCTAGGGTTTTAAAGACAAAATAAAGGAATAAAGGTGCATGAATGGGTATTCATCACCTCCTATACTTACCTTCATTAGTCTCTAGCAAACACTTATTAGAAGAATAAGTGATGAAAAAGAGAAAATAAAGAAAAGAAAAATAAAGAAGGAAAAACATGTTAATGTTAGGAATTGTAACTCAACAACCCTTATGTTTTATGCTCCTATGTTGAGTTCAACTCAATAGTCCGATCAGAACTGTCCTTCCAAATGTATACTCTTGTAACCTTGAAGTGATCAATACCAAGTGTGTGCATGGTGTTAGCTCTTCCCAAACAAGCCGCTAAACTATCTAGTAGTTTCCCCATCTGGTAACTTGTCCTTAGAGAGATGGATACTTCGTTCTAAGTTGATTAGATGTCCATGATACCAAAGAAATAGTAGGTTGAAGTATCGATTTCAATGATAACCAAGATTGATTCCTGAGCCACCCTTGACGAAGCGGACTGGTATCGTCTAGACTTAGACTTCCAGATCCTTCAACAACCCGTCTTAGTTGAGCTAAGTGTTGAGTATGAGGTTTCCAATCAAACTATTATTTCAAGATTCGTACAGATGACATGAAAGGTTCTAGTTAGTTACATGGAATTTACTCATGAACATAGTCTCACAGAACCTATAGAATTAAGTCATAATTACCGTAAGCATCTAAATCTCTGTCCTTAACAAGTTCCTTGAAATTAGGTAAATTAAGATCTAGACCAAGCTCTAATCTTCATATTTTATTTGGACTTGTTCAATTATTAAAAATCATTCAGAAAAATGCACATGCAATGCATAAAATATTTTTATGAAGACATTTTCTGGCTTTGAACCTTTTGTAGAATTTTCAAAGGGTTTTGCAAATGTTTGTGGGGTTTTGAAAATGTTTTTTTTTATTTTGAGGTATTTTGAAATTTTGCAATTTTTCATGAGATTTTTGAAAAGGGTAGAAGAGTTAGTAAAATAAAAGAGTTAGTGTGTTAGAGGTATGTGCAAGTTTCATATGAGTTTAATTCTTAATAAATGATTTGTTATATAACCTTACCTAATGTATTAGTCATATTTATTGAAAATATACAAGTATGAGTTAGGACTAATGTATATACAACATACACACGACCCCCATAATACTTAGCGTAAACTATGTCCCCATAGTGATCAAAGAGAAAAAAGAAGTCATAACTCGTACTAAGCATAGAAGAGTCTAAACTACAATGACTCGAAGAATAGGAAGTTGATCATCCCCCCATACTTAGGATCAACTAATCATAAGTATAGTAGATTTTACATAAAATGAGGATGTTCGACAGTTAGAATGTATGGAATCATCGGCTCGACCTGACCCCCATACTTAGGATAAAATATCCCTAAGTATAGACATAATATCAAAAGTTGAGAGACGAGTGAGGTATCAAAGTATGAACACCCGAGTCAGTCACCCCCATACTTAGGATAAAACATATCCTAAGTATAACAATGATGAAAGGGATGATTGAATAAACAGACGAATAAAAAGAAACAGAAAAGAAATGAAAAGAAGAAAAGAATAAAAAATGATATTTTAAGGATTTTATATTTCTGGCCCTTCAGCATCCGGATGCTCCTCTTGATATATCACTTGAACTAAATCAACAACGGATAGAAAAGTTTCATGCTCAATGTATGGTTTCTACATCTGTCTGTTTACTACAAAAGGTTGTGCATCAGATGACAAGCTACATGTTACAATTCTACCATTGTCGCGCATATTTTTCACAATGAAGGATCCAGACCACTTGCTCTTCAGCTTGCTTGGAAATAATTGTAACTTAGCATCAAACAACCAGACTTTCTGATTCGTCTCAAAGTATTTCGTCTTATATGCTTGTCAGACCATCGCTTGATCGTTTCTTTGTACATGAGACTATTGTCATATGTAGAGTCTTTGAATTCCAACAAGCAATTCAGGACTAACTTTAATTCTTCTCGACTTTCTCTCTGTCGAGATTACATAAATTGATTGCCCATAAAGATTTATGAATGAGTTCTACAGGCAAATGACAAAACTAGCCATACACTAGGAAGTAGGAAGACATGCCTAAAGGAGACTTGTATGTCTTCCGGTAGGCCCAAAAAATTGAGTTAAGCAATTGCAGCCATATCTTTCTGTCAAGACGTATATGTTTCAGCAGGATTGTTTTTATCTCCGTATTTGAGCATTATGCTAAGCCATGGTCTGTGGGTAGTAGGTGACGAATATGTGATTCATCACTCTAAAAGTTGAAAATAAGGCTTTGTTCCGACGTAATTAGCCGCATTTCACCATCTACTTTGCATTTTTATCCTTCATGCACTTGTAGATAATATTCACATTTTAGCATACATAATTGCATTAAGTAAGAGGACAAAACTCCATTGTAAATATCACTTGTACAAATACCATATTTTCTCCTATTTTTATTTATTTATACCAACTCAAAATAAAATAAAACGAACTCTATAGTGCATATATTACTAACACGAATTAAAAAAATACCAAAAAATATTAACTTGTAAATTTTCCCAATATAACCCAAACCCTAGTTCGAGACTAAAAGTCATAAAATATGATTATCTCTCTCATACTGTCTCCTATGGATTCCAACTCACTTTTGAATAATATACGTTCAATAATCTACAAAATAAGATAAAATTCGAAAGAATCGGAGTTCATATGTGAAACTTGGATTTTGGGCCCTCATTGTATATTGTACATATTGATCTATTTTGACCTTATTATTTTATGTATAAAAATAATTCCTTTTGGTTTATTTCTTTTGCATTTATTTTCTTTGATTTATGTTTTAATAAAATTTTTAAAAATCCAACTAAAAATTGAGGCAAAAATCAAAGAAAATAAATCAACCTGAGTCTGCAGAATTAGTTTGTACATATGTCCCCATTATTTCATTTCTTTATTTTCTTAATTTTAAAAATCCAAAAAACTGAATTATGGTGTAAATATTTGATTTATATTTTCTATGATTTTATTTTTATTTTATTTAAAAATTCCAAAAAAATCATAAAATACAAAATTGGGTATTTTATTTCTCTAGAGTACCACCGAAAATAGTTTTTGTACAAATGATATCTTTTGATTTTGGGTCATTCACAAAAGTTATAAATCTTGTTAATACGAACAAACTTTCATGTCGACTGTTTGTTTCATCTTTTTTATTTTTCCTTGGATTAAAGTTTTTAATTTTCCAGGAGAAACACGCGGCAGCTCCTGGAGCTGCCATGCGTCACCCTATTTTTATTTTCTTTTTCTTTTATTTATATTTTAATAATAATAATTTGATTTGTTTTTTTATTTTATTTAATATTTATTTATTTATATTTATTTTCAGTAAGTAATTATTATTTTTATTTATTTATTTAATTTTATTATTTAGTTAGCTAATTAATTATTTATTATTCTATTTTATTAATTTAGTTATAATAATTACTATTTCAACTTTTTATTTATTTATTATTAAATTATTAATTATTATTATTATACTTACTTTTATCTTTTTGATTTTATTTTATTTTCTGCCTCGTAGTTGCTCCTATGCCTGCCACATGTGCTCCCCTTCTCCACCCTTGCGATCCGCCTCCCACGACACCTCTACACCCTGTGCCCGAATCTCACGATGGTGCAATCACATGCACGCCTCTTCCCTCTCTTCTCACTCCATAACCGCTTGCCACCACTTCATCTCTCTCCTCATTATGCGACGGCCACCCAACTGACCCCAACATCGAGAGGGCTCTACTAGATTAGAAAATTAATGAACAGTTCATTAATGTTTCTAAATACTGAAAATTAAAATTTATAAGATCAATAGGAGGATGAAGATCATTTGATAATGATATGGCATCGAGTCTTGGACATATGTCTGTTGATAAGATCAACAGACTAGTAAGAGATGAAACTTTAGATTGTCCAAAGGTTCAAAACTTACGTACTCATGAATAGAGATTCAAAGTAAAATGTCTAATACACCTTTCTCCGGGAATGTTGTTAGATGCCAATGTATTCAAGATCTCATACATATTGATGTATGTGAATCATCTAGATCATAATAAACATTGATGATATGTGGTACCATTAGATGATTATTAGTGATATGAGATTTCTTCCCTTCACTTTATAAAACTTTGAAATGTTCAAAGATTTCACAATTTTGGTTCAGAACCAAAGTTTGAAGGAAGACGAAATTAATTTGATCTAACCTAGGTAGCATGTACCTATTGGATGAATTCAAGGAATACCTTATAGAGAAATGAATATCATTTCACTCCTCTTGATACACCTAAACTCAATGGAGTTGTATGGAGATACAATTGATCATGTGTGACATGATTTGATCAATAATTAATCTTAGCATAATTACCTCTTACTTTCCGGGGTTTATATGTAGTAGAGACTACAATATATATCCTTATAAGGTCCCATGCTAGTATGCTAGAATCATGCACCAGAGAGTGCTACTTCACAAGGAAAATAAATGATGGTATTGGATACCTGCTTTATGACCTTGAGATTCTTAAAAGATTTCATATCTGAGAATGTGATTCTTAAATAATGACTCTTTTTGAGAATCAAGATGAAAATTAAGTAAAGGAACTCATTTAATCTTGAGAAGATAATGAGGATCCTAAATCAGAAACTAAAAGGACAACTAAAGATGAAACACTCATACCTCTTCAAATGAGTTTGAAGATGGAGTCTATGTGTTAGAGAAATCTGACATTGATCAAACTTCATGTCATGATGCTTCTAAAGATCATGTCATGGAAAGATGGATGTTATCAATAAAGTCTAAAGTAGACTTCATATACAAGTGTTTTATATGGACCCTTCTAGGATCAACCTATAAGGGTAAAACTAGTTAGGTATAAATGGTTCTTCCATAGAAATAGGGAACCTGATGAGAAGGTAGAGACCTTCTAAGCATGCTCGTAGCCATGAGATACACACCGAAGAGAATACATTGCTTGAAATGAGACTTGCTCTTAAGTGACCATGCTTAAACCCATCAAAATACTGCTAATCATAGATACACAAGTTGACTATGACATCTTCAAGATGTGAGTCAAGATTGCATTCCTCTATGAATATCTCTCCGAGGTTATTCATATGAAGTAGAACCAAGGCTTCATGGTTGAGGAAAGCAAGTTGTGCAAGCTAAATAACTCCATCAGTGGACTCGAATAAGCTTCTCGTAGTTGGAACATAAGATTTGATGAAATCATAAATGTTATGATTTTAGATAGAATCTTGATGAACCATGTGAAGCTTAGTGGGAGTGCTATTGTGTTTATCGTGTTAAATGTAGGTGATATACTAATCATTTGGAATGATATAAGGATAATTATAAGTGTTTTATAGAATGCCTATTCCATACCTTGAGATATGATCTCAAGGAAACCTCTTAAGATCTTAGTTCTGAAAGTGTTTAGGAGAAAAGATAAGAGGGTATTGGAACCGTTGCATTAGTGGTACACCTTGGACATATTACATTCTTGGGAAACCCCAAGTAAAGTTTTTGTCCTTGAGATGTGGTACTGACCTATCTAAAGGGATATCATCTCAAAGAGTTGATGAAGTGAATGCTAGAACTGCTTGCCCTTGTGCATCAGTTATGAGAAGCCAAATGTATGCCGGATGCGTACAAAAGCCAGACGTCTGCCATGAAGTGGGAGTAGTAAACTATTACTAATCTTACTATGGAAATAAAATACTTGATTACAGAAATAACAATATATTCATAGATGACAAGACTTTAGAGCTAGTGATCTCTAAGTCTTATCTTCAAAGGCTTAAGACTTTATAGATGGAGGTCTAAAAGGTCTTAACTACGGATACCTAAGGAGATAGAGATATCTAGGAATAAGGGTATTCTGACAAGGATAATGAAAATTACATACTGGTTGTAATAATTATTAAGCTGTAGTGTCGAGGACACTATAACTGATAAAATTGAGTATTGGTTGCATAAGATGCAACATTTGTATTGGATGCGAGCACTGTTACTGAGGATATGCAAGTGTCGTAAAAGGAATTGGAGTAGTCTCTCGGGAACAGAGTGACTGATCGGCTTACCTAGCTATTTTTCTGAATAGCCTATGATTGTCACATGAGTGCAGGTTTAAATGATTAATGTCTCTTTGGGCTAGTGGGATATTGTTGGACATGCGAGCCAACGATGAGCCATTATGCAATAAATGTTATTGCAAATATCATTCCCTGATCTGAAATGAAGAACAAATAATTTGCATAATAGGCCCCTTAGTACAATTAGGGTTATGTACCATGGCCATCTTAATGATCATACACCTGTTGATTCAATTATTGAATCATAGAGGCCGGTGCTTGGTTGAATATCTAAAGAGTTAGATTGAGGAGTCATCAAGCACCGTCAAATGATTATTAAGAGATGATCTCCAGCCTGAGTAGGAGATGACAATCCTTTCTCAATTGGCCGATATGTGACCGACCTCTTGATGCAGGTCCTTTGCATGGGAATAGAGATTCGGAGGTGTCATATTAGTTAGGTCAAAGAGTTGACTTAACGAGATCGAGATAACCAAAGACCTATGTCATATGTTGTCACGATATAGGCACGCATCCTCTGACCGGAGACATATGTATTACTATATGTCTGAGTATGTACATTTGGCAGACCAATAGGTTGATGCACTAACCAAGGTCTATACACCAGTGTGTTGGTGTGCATGCAAGGGCATATGAGTAATACAATCTCTCAAAGGGATCATATAGGTTCATTGTTGAACCGGTAGACATGAGCTCACTCATGAGATATTGGGAAGAATCAAGTTCCACGTGTGGTCATCTCTCTTTGGAAGCTTGATTGAATTTGTAAGGTTTGATATATGCTTTTGGAAAGTATATGATCAACACCTAGGTATTATATACGATTTTGGAAATTATATGATCGATACTGACTCCCAAGGATCGAATGAGAACATTAATGATAAAATCCCGAAGGAGACAGTATCAAAGAGATCTAAAACTTCGGATTTATTCTGGATCTTCTAGTATGCAGGATGTACATGTATTAGGAATACATTAGGGTAATGTGATCATAAACAATTGTATAACCATGACGCTTCCATTCCAAGGGAGTGATGAAACAGGTCTGGATTTTAGTGGCTCCTCTCATAAGAGAAGTAATCTGATCTTAGTCTAAATGTTGGACATTGATCTGAATGTGATTCAGATGTAATGAGAAGATTAGATTTGCGATCTTGATTTAATCAAGCATCTATGGGAGGTATGCAAGATCGGAATTTTGAGATGTGATCTCAATATCCAAGTCACTATACATGGAACAATACAATCGTCCTGTCCTTATCTCCAAGTATCCGCGGAGAAAGCGCATTATCCTTGAAAGAGTTCATGGATAATTTCATTCTTGATATATATTTTTCCTAGCATTGAATATTGATAATTAAATGTGATTTAATTGTCATTAGTAATATAAATTTGATTCATATTATTAGGAGAGTTATCTGAGATAATTATATGTGATTAAATTATCAAAGATGTGAATAATGTGAATGTGATTCATATTATTTGGGCTAATGAGAATAGAGATCCAAGATGATTAAATGTGATTTAATTATCACGGATATGAATAATTTGGATAGCACTTTCCATATTATTCGGATATATTATAAATGTGATTTATAATATATTGAAGAGAGCATATTGTGATTTATGTTTGTTAATTAATTATTGATGTGAATTAGATTCACATTAAATGATTAACTGAAAATATAATTACATTTTTTTGGTGTTGTGAATGAGATTCACATAATTTCAATGGCATGGTTGATATTCTCCATGAATAATTTGGAATTATTTTTTGTGAAAATATTTTCGACAAGAGATCATGAGATATCATGAGATAATGAGATCTCATGATAATTAGAGGAGATTGACCAAATCCACTCAAGAGGAGTGGACGCCTACAACTCTCCATATGGAGAAGAGTAGTCGTCCCCCCTTTCTTAAGGGATTGGTTTAGTCTCCCCATTATCTCTTCTATAGTCAAAAAATGATTTGAATTCAAATTAATTTTGTTGATTTATCAATGTAAATTAATTTAAATTAAATCATTTGATATTGTGTTTTTACAACAACAACATCATAGCCATTGAAAGAAACACAAATCAATCTCATCCATTGATTGTGTGTTGTCCATGGATTGGGATCCATGGATATAAGAAGAGACACCCCTTGCTCTTCGACTGACAAGTTTACGACAATGACATATGCTCTCTCTCTTGTGGACCTCCACCATGGAGCCCTTGAAAGAGGCATCATCGCTGTAGCATCATCGTTATGCTGCCAGACTATTTGCTCGTGGATGTTCGTCTCCTTCCGTGCACCTCGCTCGTGAAGAAGACATCGGATCTCGTGTGACCAGATCACGAGAGTTGCTTCTTGGATCATCAACATGGATTGCGAGAAGGGCGCGTCTTATCAACGCGCTTGCAAGCATCTCCTCCGTCAGATCGGACTTGAGACAGGAGGTCTTTTAGTTTAGATACTCGATCGCAACCACGCTTCAATAGGTAATATGAAATGATCCGAGAAAGGTTCTTGGATCATGTGGTTTCATCAAATTAAAAATTTTTAAATTCCGTTGCATTGAGAAACTAGTACGACTAGTCGTTCCCAATCGCATACGATGCGATCTTCACGCATCCGTGATGCGCTTGAGGATCTCCCCATATCGTTCACAGCCTCCTTCTTATTCGAGAGTTGAGTCTGATTCTACATCGAGTTTACCAACTTTTCTAATTGATTCAGACTTCGTGTCATTGTTGCTGAAGTTTCATGGGAAACCAAATGAGGAAACGTACGAGCATCTTTTTGAGTTAGAGGAGATATGTTGTTCCAGATTCTATTCAGATATTACACCTGATGGTGCTATGAAGACCTTTCCCTTGACACTCAAGGAAGGAGCCGTGAGATGGTTCCGATGTTTGGGAGAGGAACAAGCTAGTTGGGGTACACTTTGAGTTACCTTTCTTAGGAGATTCTACCCATCATCCGAGTAGACTTTATGCAGTCGGTTATTAGAGATTTTTCACATCATACCGTTGAGCCATTACAGGATATGTGGCTTAGATTTCATATTTTATTGAGGAAATTTCTGGATCATGGAATCTCCAAAGCAGAGTTGGTCCAGATTGACGAAGATTCACTTTGGGCTCTCTTTGGCGAGATTTCTGATGTTGAGACGACTCACGAGAGAGCTACAAGACCATGTAGATGTGATTCACCTCGTGATAATTTAGGGATTGTACATTAGGTAGTTGATATAAACAACAATGCAGTACAGAGGATGGATATTGTGATGTTACTGAGAGTTCTTGTCTTCAGAGATCGATACTTCTTTCATTGATTTTTCAGCTGGATATGTGTTTGTTCCATACTTTCTAGTTTAGGAGCCTTGGATGCTTGTTCCTCAGGTATTCCATGGGATAGAGCGACAACCCGTGTTGTTTCAGCCTTCTTATTAGACGATTCAGTTTCCATATCACGGCCAGTGCTATGAGCAGCCACCTCAGGAGTATTTCACTTCAAATTCTCTTGATCATTTGTTAGCAGCCCGAGATGGATGTGGGACATCACTTTGAGATTCCAGATATAGATGGTTCCACATTTGATCACTTTATCCGTTTGATTCATGAGTAGAGTGCATATCGTAGTGAGTAGATGGATTCATTAAGAGATTATATAGCCAGCATTATCACAGAACAAGGATCATATTCTACTTTTCAACCGACTTTGAGTTGTTGAGTACTTATACTCTTAGTTCACGCGATGTTCAGAGACAACCTTCAGTTGTTGATACATTTAGTTTAGATTCAGCTTGATTCTCCATGTAGTGAAGGCACAAAAATTCAAAAAAATCAGAAAAAGAGAAACACCAAAAACTAAATAAAGGAAATGGAGCCCACATTTTTGTACAAATGAGAACTATTCTTTCTTCTCATTCTATTGATCCCTTGTCTTCTAGTCTTCTAGAGTCTGTCGACGTTTCTTCTGAGAATTTTCATTCCATTCTTCCTTCTCTTATAAGAAGTAAAAAAATTTAAAAAATATGTGACTACCCTGATGATGAATCTACGTTTCATCATCTTTATTCTATCATTTTGGCCTTAAAAACTCTAGTAAATGCGTGTAAATAGGCTTAATTTAGGCTTTTTATCATCCATGCATCATTGTGTAAATAGTGTATAAAATGCAGTTTTTATAGCCAAAATTATAGAATAAAGAAAAGAAAAGAAAAGGAATAAAATATTATAAATATTTTATGACCCGAAACCTCGAGACCTAGGCATCTCGATGACTAGATCGACAAAGAATAAAGTAGAGGGAGATAATGCCCAGAATCTAATAAAACTCCTTTTTTTAATTTATTTTTTATTCATTTTGGGACCTATTTTTAGTTCCACTTTTTATACTTCAAATAAAAAACTTTAATGAAAGTTGTAGATAATTAAATAAAGAAAAATACAAAATTAATTTTATATAAAAATAATGTATAGATCAAAAGTTATGATCTGAATAAGATTCCAAAATCCCAACTTCCCAGATCTGTATCTCTCAAATAAAAACTCGAAATGTATCAAAATTACCTTTAATTGTATATAATTTTCAATAATCTATTTAATGAAGGTGGTTTCATATTTTTCATAGTTACGATTTGAAAGTTAAGTTTTGGACCCCTATTGTATACTTGTACCAATTAAAATATTCATTTTATTTATTATTCATTATATAGAGGGTTGAGTTGTCGATTCACTGGATACACACCGATCTTCTTGCCATCTCATCAACTCTCTAACCAGCCCCTGTCACTCCTGTCAGAGCCTCGTTTTTGTTCGTTTTCTCGGATTTTTCAAGGCCGATTCTTTCAGCCAATCGCTAATCTTCCTTCATGACTTTTTCTCCTTGAAGCACCCTCATACATGCCCAGAGGTTGCTTGGAGAATTGGATCAACGATTCTCTTGATCTTCATCATTCTTTGGAGCCACCCACCTCACATGTACAAAACACCCCATTTTCTTCCCATTCATTTTTTGAACCCTCTTGGACCCATTTTGGCCAACCTTCTTGGAGCTCAAGATAGAGTGAAGTGACAGTGAGCTCTCCAACTCCTCGGAGGCGCGACTAGGCGAGTCGAAGGGTGGCTCCACCCCCACCTTCGACCACCGACCGTCGAGGTTCCACCTTCCTGGTTTCTAGGCCAGTCGAGGTCATTTTTTTGCTCGTTTCCTTGATATTTATTCACTTGCAGATCATAGATTTATTCTAGCATTTTGTTTACTTGATTTTTAGTCACTTAATCACCCAGTTCACCCCTCACCGGAGCAAGCTCCGACGAGCTTCCAACCCATCATTTCAACTTTTATTCATCCTCCTCTACGCGTCTCACATCTCACTGCCGCCATCCTCCGCTATTGTACGTATCCTCATACACAACCCCCTCCATCTTCGGCCACATACGGTGGTCAAAGAACATCCTTCTTCCTTCACCAAATCGAAGGAAAACCCACTCATATCCCATTTTTTGTGTACTTAACATCTTGGCCGAGTTTTGTACTCGAGCCCTTCTTCTAATTGCAGGTACATTGGAGCACTTTCACGCACATCCCCTTATTGTCCAAGAGCAGCTTGACGCCACCTGGATTAGTGGGACATTTAGCAATCATGTCCCCTCATTTTTGACATATTTCGGAAAGATTTCGAGTATCTTTTGAATTGCAGTTTCCTTCTTATATTTTCATCTGTACCCCTGCACTTAAACACTCATAAAACATTCATCTGAACTCTGTTTTCTATGAGATTTTTTGTTAGAAAGTTGCTTTAAAGATCTACATCGTGTAAAAACTTCAAAATATTCTGATGTACAAGCTATTAATGGTGAAATTTTGAACTTGGGACACTCATTTAGTGTATTTTATTAATAACTCTTTCAATACTTGATATCACTTGCTCATTTTTGGTTATGTTGTAGAAATTAGTGGGGCCGAATTTGTGTTTAAATTTCATCGAAAGATATTATGGTTTGTGTCCTATACAATTTCTACAATATTTTGAGTGATTGATTTATTTCTGGAGCACCGTTTATCTATTTTAAAATATAAAAATATGTCTGTGTGCCCCTGAGTTTGTTCTACAATCAGAGATTTTTGTTGTATTTTTATCTTTTTGTTTGGGTAGTCAAAAAAATAAAAAATTTCTACCTTCCTGGAGTCTTTTATTTTTAATATATTCATTACCTTTTTGAAAAATTCCAAAAAAATTATATTTTGTTTGTTTATGTGTGTTTTAACTTCATACCAAAAATCATTAAAAATTTCAAAAGAAAACCCCTAAAAATAACAAAACACCAAAAATCTTCATAAAAATCTTAAAAATTCACAAAAATCCTAAAAATACAATTTCAGTTTCTGAATTTTCCCTATTATCTTTCTTTTAAAATTAATTGGAGGAAGTTTTGATTCTATTTCATATTTTTCATCCTCATTTTAAATTCGGCCAGTAAGTTTGTTCACTATTTTTCAGTATTTTTTTAAAAATACCAAAAATTTTGGAAAAATTTGGAAAAATCACAAAAATAGTAGAAAACTATAAAAAGTACAAAAAATATTTTATTTCCTAGATTTTGATAATTTTTACCTCTTTTTATCTCTCTCTTGTCTCTCTTGTATATATATATATCCTATATAGCTTTATATCTTTATTAAAAGAAAAAAAGAAAAAATATAAAATATAAAAATAAAGTACAAAATCAGTAAATTAAAAATCAAAATATAAAAATATAAAATCAAAAATTAAATAAAAAATACAAAGTTCAAAACCCACAAAAAATAGCATTTGCATAGACATTTGATCACTTCCAGTCTTGAGCATTTATTTTACCGATCTATCCTGCTTGTTCCCTGTGTTTTCCACTCTACATTATTTGCACTATACACATATTTTGTAGAGTTATAATAAATTTTAACTCCACATTTACTTTCATTGCTTGATTTAATTGTCGTGGGTTAATTGTTGACTAACTCGGGTTTCGTGAGCGGTCGCCACAACGACTTTGTCTCTGCCTTGTGTGAGACATATTTAGACCCTTACAAAATCCGAGTTATCACCTGAGTTAGAAGCCTATTTAGAAAAGTTCATCCTTAAACTTCCACTTTTGACAGTCTTGGACCTAATTCCTTCCTATATGAGGTTTTTGAAGACTCCCCATACCCATAAAAGAAAAGGTAGGGAGAGGAGTCATTATTTTGAGAAATACATAGTGTTCTTGGCTAGTTTAATGATCATTAGGAACCTCAAATCCACAGTGAAAATGTTAAAGGGGAAACCTATAAGAGACTACACCATTGATGGAAGAACTTTTACTCGCACTCTCTTAGATGATGATTCTTTCCTAAACATTCTCCCAACCTCCACCCTCCATGAGTTTGATATGGATAGGCTTGAGAAGACTAGGATGATCATTAAGATGGCTGATCGTTCTATCAAAAGGACACAGGGAGTTGAAGAACGTATTCATAATTTTCCATGGTTTGCAATACTTAGTGGACTTTGTTGTCCTAGACAAGGAGTTCCATGTAGAATCGCTCCAATCTCCCATGGTCCTTGTGAAACTGCTCTTAGTCTTGGCAAAGGCTTCCATTGATTGTGAGGATTGGATCTACAGGTTCGGAGGTATGAGATAAATGAGATGATCTTTGTGACTATTGATGCTTCTAACCGTAGGAACCTTGATTGGGAGACCTATGACTTTGACTTTACCGAGGCTGACCGTGAGGATCCTTTGTTCAGGCCTTTTTTACTGAGGATATACTAGTTTAATATTTCTTTTCTTATGGTGGAACACTAGGGAAGAGAACTGAAAATAAAGTCATTGATCCTAATTATGATGTTGAGGATTTCCAGGCCATAGATCCACACTTCATCAGGGGATTCGAGGATTACAATCATTGATCATATTGTATCCCTGGTTATGAGGAAGTGTGTCGACTCTCCTGCCACTATGGTGAGTACCTCCATTGTTGACCCTAATACGTAGGTGAGTCTAATTATTGAGTTCTTAGATGGACCTCTTGACTTCACCAGAACACAATTCTGGGGTAAAGAGGAGTACATGAAATTAATTAAAAATTGTTATGATTTAGACCTCTCATTTTGGTCCACCTTAGAGTCTAGAGTGAACCAATACAAAGCCTATAATAGAGAATTGAATGAAGACTCTGAGTATTCTTCTTGTGAGTCCGATGTTTCTGAGTTGGTCATTTCTGATTTTGAGGAGTTTGTTATTCTTTCTGAAGTCAGTTCAGTTCTCATTCAGAACAATACTAAGTTGTCTTGCATCTACGACTCAGATAAGGCTTTTTTGGACCCTGATGTAGATGTGCACCTCTTGATTCTATCATGCAACGTTGTCAGAAAAAGTCTTCTTTCTTATCCATTTTGTATGAGATGTGTTCTTCATTCTTCACATTTTGCATCTCATACCTGAGTTTCACTTTGATCCTTTCATTCTTTTTCACCATGTACATACGTGTTTTTGATTTTATTCATTCATTCTTTCATTTGTTTTACACCCCAGGTCTCGATTAGGATTTTTCCAATACTTAGGATGTACTTTATTCTAAATATATGGGGTGTAGACTTTATGTTGTTCATTTGTTCTGTTGTATTACCCTTATTATTAATTATACTTTGGGGGTGCTTTACTCTAAGTATAGGAGGGTAATATTGTTCATTTTCATCTTTTATTGTTTTCGAATTTTTGTAATGTCTGCTCTCTCGCATGTCCCTCAATTATTGATATTCTCCTCTATACTTAGGGATATTTTACCATAAGTATTGGTTGGACAAGCCAAGTTGTCGATTGTGTACATTCTTTTGACCCCAAATGTCTTTGTTTTAAGTCTTCTATGCTTAGGATTAGTTGATCCTTAGTATAAAGGGGATGATTGATTTCTATTCATTTATTCATTATTCTTTTTATCGTTATAGTATAGTATTCGTTTCACCCACTATGCGTAGCCCAATTTATGTCTTCCTTTGTCGTGTTTCTGTCATTAGTAAATATAAGGGGGTGTCGTATATATATTTTATATATACATTAGAAGCCATAACTCATACTTTATTATAGTTTAAATAATATGGCTCTAAAAGTATGGGTGTATATTTTGGTTTTTTAAAAATCGATAGAAAACTGTAAATATGAGTTATATAAGAAAAGAGCTTTAAAAGTGTATATAAAATATGTTGTAAAACACTTGTATATAAATTTCTTAATTACATAAAATTTGTGAATACAATTCTTTTGTAAAGCTTGTATAAAATTTATATAAATTATTTATTAAATGTATATAAAATTCTTTGTAAAAATTTACATAATTATTGTAAATTCTTGTAATTGATTCAATTCATTAACTCTTTCAAAAAATATAAAAATATCAAAATGTTTTAAAGCTCATTAAAATATGCAAAACTTCTTAAAAATTACATAAAAAGTTTAAATCAGAAAATTCACTTCATAAAAAATATTGCATTCATTATCATTTTTTAGAACAAGTTTGATTTTTGAACCGAATAGAGGTAAGTCTAAAGGATGGAGCTTGGTTTAGGCCTTAATCAAAGGAACTTTATTAGTAACTGGAATTGAGACTCTTCAGGTCTTTAACTTAATTCTTTGAGTTCCATAAGACCTTGTTCCGAATTTAACTTAAACTTGTCTTAGTAAGACACCTTGTTTTATCTGTTTAACTATCCATCTTTCAAACCAATTTTGAACTCATGTGCTCTACGGGTTGTGAAGGGTGGTCCATTTTGATGGTGCATTTTCATCCTTGTTTAGTGGCACTGACGTCTAAAGGTGGGAGTGTGGGGTTGAAATAAAGCTTCGAATGAGGGAAGGATCTGCTGGCACAATTATTTCAAAACCCTAAAAAATGGACGGAAGAAAAGATGATTTATCTGTCATGGCACAAATAATCAATGCAGTGCAACAATCACATTCTTCCAAAAATAAGCCAAATACAGAATATATACATAACCATAACGGTCCAAGCTTCAAATAGCCTACAATCTTGATGATACTTGGCTAAACTGGCCAAGCTTCATAAGGAGATGCGACTACATTGATCAAACTCTAATTCTCTTCTCATTCTTCTACCTTCTCCCCCTTTCGATTGTGGACACAACATGACCTGACCTTAGAAGGAAATACTCCCCTCCTTGAGGATGGAGTATCTAGATGAGGAACCAATGGGAGTGCATTATTAGAGTGGTTGGTTCTTCCACTCCTCAAGCAGGAAGAGCTAACACCTTTCATACATTGTACAAACTGACTTCAAGGTGAATAGTTTGTGTAATGGATGGGTGGATCTGAGCTGGCTGTTAAGGTGAACCTTGATAAGAATTTGTGGAACTTGAGGGATGTTGAGATTTAAATCCTAATTCTATGGAGGTTTTGACAAACTATTAATCCAAAGGCCTATTCCAAGTTCTTTATTTTTGATGGAGTAAAATTCGATTTAAATAAACAATTATGTTCTAAATATTTTTATTTTCTTTTTTCTTTTTATCTTTCACTTATTTTCAGAATAAGTGTTTGCTAAGGGACTAGAAAAGGTAAAGTATAGGGGAATGATGAATCCTTGATTCATCTCCTTTATTCTTTCATTTTGGCTAAAATCCTTGTCATAATACATGTAAATGTTCCCTAATTCTCATAACATTCTAACCTCATTTATTAATATTATATGTTTAACACTTATTTTATCCAAAATAAAATAATAAAGATAAAAATAAAAATAAAAGAAGAAGGACGTATAGATGTAAATATATATATAGTCTGATCCTAACCTGGAGAGCATCGCAATATTGAATTGGTCGACAAAATAAATAAGTAGGGGGAGATAAGGATCATATTCTATATAAATATAAGAAAAATAAAGATCATCAATGTACATAAACACAATTTTCACCTTGAACATATGTTCACCTATTTCATTTATCATTCAAAAAATTCCAAACAAAAATATTTCCTTAATGAACGTTCTTAATAAAAATATATGTCAATTTATAAAAATATCAAAAAAATTATTTAATGTAAAATAAATAATTACGTTGAACCGAAAAATCCATAAAAGATAACTTTTATGGTTCATAACTATTTATAGAAACCTCTAAATTGACCAAACTTACTTTTAAACTTCGTTTTATAATTAATGTTGTTTGTTAAAAATACCAAAAAAATATTAGAATAAAATATATGAGCTTTGCTATGTGGACCCCTTTGTATATATTGACTATATGTAAATGATTATTCTTTATTTTCTATTTCTTATTCCTAACCCATTTAACTTTATTCGTTTTCTAAATTATCTATAATCAGTAGAAAATATAAAAATATTGCCAAAAATTAATTGCTAATAAATAATGATAAATCCCAAAGCTAAAAAGCCGTAAACCCGAACTTCCGAGCCTCACAAATCGGCCATATGAACTCTGAATTAGACATACGCACTTAAAGTTTGTTTTATAAAATTATTTATCAAATAAAAGTGATTTAACTAAAATTGTAGTTAATATGCAAAAAATAGGTTTTGGGACCTTATTGGTATAATTGTACAAACATATTTTAATTTTATTCTATTTATTTTTTATCATTTCATGCATTCTTATACTTTATTAATACTTTATTATTGTTATATTATTAATACAATATAAAAAATTATCAAAAATTGAAATTAATTTACTAATATTACTAATTATATATGTATAATATACCTATGTTATTTATATAAGTATTTGTTTAACTAATTAAATGATATTATCGATTTAATTAAAATTCACAATAAATTATTTATAATTTGTATTTATTAATTTAATTAATTAAATATTATTTTTATTCTAATTATTTATCTAATTTAGTTATTTTATTTATTTTTTATTTTCCCCATTCTCTCTCCTCCTCCTTTCTTCCTCCACCCGTCCTTCTTCCACATGTCCTCCTTCATTCCTCTGTTGCTTCCTGTCACCTACTTCTCCTCTTGTCTCCTCTTCACTGTTGGGTCGTTTGTCCAATGACCTTGCCTTGCCATGCTCCCCAAACAATCTCCCTCTCCCTTCTCCTCTATTTAAGGACATTCTCTTCTCTCAGAGCAAACATATCCGCCATTTCTACCTTTCTCCCCATCATTTCGATCGAGACCAAGTCGGTGACAGCAACATCTCCTTCCGCTGAGCATGAGAGGTTCAAAGAGATTGGAGGCATGATCGATGCCGATGTTGCGGCTTATGCTCTGTCGGGTGAGCCCTTGTGATCTTCTCCATCGTGTAAAGGCAAGGACTTTGGAGCTCCACTCGAGCTATGCCCACAGGCACATCCTCCTCTCAGTTCAAGTTAACACTCTGATCATCTATGTATTTCCTTTATTCTCCATCTCAATCCCTCTATTGCTCTCCGTTTTCTCTCCGTTTTCTATCTTCTCTTCCTATTTCCTTCATTTCTATTCAATGCGATCTTCAATCACCGATCCGATCATCCCATTCCAATCCCTTCCACCTTCACATTTTATCCTTTACAACTTGACTGTGAAACCCTGTATTCTTTTGTCCTAAGATATGGAGTATTTTTAACATCCAAAAACTCTAAATTACTACATCATATTGTAGATCTCCTCGAAATCTTTCCAATGATATCAAGAACAACACATTTTGACTTTCATAGCTCAAGATATTGGTGTTTTAAGTTGGACGATCGAGATCCATATATGGATCTGAACTGGATCCGAATTTGGATCCGTTTTTCACATCTCCTTATATAAATAGGATATGGTGGGATACCCTTTCAAAAACCTAGCCACCACCATCCTTCTCCCTCATTGAAGCGCTACCACCTTGGTCGGGAGTGTTGTCGGAGGGCCACCGTCGACGTTGGAGAAGGAGCTCCGATCGAAGATTTGTGACCACCGTCGCGTAAGAAAGCTCAAGGTAACTATTGTGTGTGCATTCATGCTGCGATCGAGCGACGGAAATATAGTTTTCGCATGAGAGGAGATCATGAGGGAACGTCCTCGAAGGTAATGATAAATAACACCCCCTCTTGCAGTTGGTTTCACATGACGTTGGATCCTATGTTTGGATTTTTTCAATATCTTACGCATTGTTAGGCTATAAATATTAAATTGTAATGGTGTTCCCCTTCTAGTTGTCGGTTCACATGACTATCGGTCATAAGATATAATTTTAGACATTAGTAGGGCCTTAGGTATTCAAGTGATAAGTGCCTATTCGATTAAATTTATCATTTTCGTAGACCTCTGTGCATGAGCAATATCGCTAAAAACAACATGAAGATTTTAAATATATGAGATATTTATCGAAGAAAAATAAAGCATATTGCATATCTCTTTGTCTGAAATAAAGTAATCATGTGAGCATAACTGAATATCACGATCCATTGTTTCTGTGGAAGATGAATACATACATTATTAATATATTAATTAGTATAACCCTTTGATTGAGATTGATCGTAACATCTCATATGTCACTTTGCATTACACCATGAATTTCATATTAAACATGAACATGCATTATGCAAATATGGGTTTTGTTTGAATAAAATTTTCATTAGTATGTACTCCACAATTTATAAATGGTTGACCATAATTATTCTATTAGGGTAAGTTAGATGTTATAACATCAAGTCAACCATGCGTTACAAAATTGAATGCCATAAGTATTATGTAATTAGCCATGAGTTGTTGTCTATGTTATTTCCATTACACAATAATATCGGTTAAGTCTCGTTGGAAGTTGAATGACCTATGAATTATTTACACTTTGTGGAAATTAGTATTTCTTATGGACGTTGAATGGCCTGGGTATAAATATGTTTGGTGGAATAAGCATTTAATATTATGTAACAACTAATACGTATGTATTGTCAAGTCTCATTTTGTAGATGTGGCCTATGAAGTTTAAAAAGATAGAATTCAAAGCTTATAAGGGATGGTATGATTAATATCCATTTAAATGAATCTTGTTATTTCTTTAAATATCATCATATCATCACTAAAAGAATATGTTACAGGGCAAACTAGTAGATTGTTTTATAGAAATTGTATATTTATTGACACTAATACTAATGTATATGATATCCTACTTTGAAAGTTTGATTAAATGGTGTTATCATATGTCAGTATCATTATTAAATTAACCAGTGTTTTTTGAGGTATCTCATGCTTTATGCTTTAACCAGTCGAATAAACACTAGTTAATGGATTTACAAAATATTAATGATATAAGACATAAGAAATGGGTACTCCAACCAGTACATTAAGCAAATCATTAACCATATTGTAAAGGTTGAAATGTATCGTCCTATGGGATGAGTTTTCATGGTGATTGGGTAGGTGGAGTTAGGTGACATAAGGGAATGCGCATGCATACCTTGGACCCGAGGTAGATGCCATGAAGGTCGCGACTCCAACAGACGAGTTGAGTGTTGTGTTGCACCTAGCAACCCGGTAGCATCCGGAGTCGCTCGACGGAGTAGGCAGGTGGCGTGGTTGGTGTTCTTAGTTTCGCACTTATACACAATATTAGGACTTGGAGTAGAATTAGGTGTGGCCACATCAAATTCTATTTCGAGTAATATTATAGTGAGAGGTGTTCCGGGATGCGGTTGAAGTTGAAGAAATTGGGGTTATTACCTTTTTTTGTTTCTAGTTGAACAAAGATCTTTGTGGGTTTTCTCAAGATGACAACAAGTTCCTGCATAGCAAAGGCATGCGAGTCGCGTACTTGCTTATGCTAAAATAATATAAGAAATGATTCATGATCGAATATCAGTAATTGTATTGTACAAATATCAGTAATGGTATTGTACATGATTGTGGACTCTAATCAATGAGAAGAAATATAAAGATCCATATGATACTACCCAAATGATTATTAAATTATAAATAAAACCAGTGACCATGTGATTCTTTGTAAGTTAGAATAATTTGTTGTGCATTTTTATTTCTACAACATATCCATATGTCAGTAGATACAATTGAATGTACATACCTTACTCGTCCCTATATTTATTATTATAATAGGATTTGTCTCGTTACTGGACAATTGCGCATAACGTTACCCTTGTCTGAACCCAACATATATAGCTGAGCAGCAGCCATGGTAGTAGTGGATTTTGAGGAGATCAGACTTTCTACGTCGAACTTGCACCAAACATGATGCATTCTACAGAGAGTAATTTATTTGATTCCATGTTATTTCATGTTCTACTTGAGAGATAATGTTGTGAGATATTAGGAGAGCTTCTTCTATAAAATTTATAATTATAAGATGTATCTCATTCTGTGGACAAGGACTTGATTATTATTATAAATAAGAATGGATGCTACAATTTTACTTTCCATTTTACTTTATTCTACAGTTTCTATATATATTTGAAATGATTGATTTAATGTGTATACGATGGTTTGCGGAGTATCAGAGATCATGAGCATATTTGGACCGTAGGTCCGACGCTTCCATCCCATCCATTTCGCTAGCCTGAGGGATGGGGTGTCACAAATGGTATCAAAGCACGATACTCCATTCTCTCTTTGCATATTAAATTATCAATGGGTTTTGAAATATAAATATAATGACAAAGTCTTCTAACTTTGGCATTATTTTTAGGAGAATAATTTAAGTCATGTTTAATGCATCCATGGTCTCTCTAATCGTAGAAATAATTTCTAATATAATGATTCTCATAGGGAATCATGTTGCCTCGTGTTGACCATGATGTTTCACACCAGCTGGCCTTACTAGTTCAGGTCTTGCAGGATATATAACAATATAAGGTGGTATTGGAACAGTGGCTCTTTCAGCAGGCAGGCACCCCTTATCACCCCTCTCGCAAGGAAGAGGGTTGTGTTCATCCCTTGGTGTCTCTAGATCCTAAAGGGTTGGAGGATTTAGAGGCAACCCCAATTCTTCAGCACAAGCACACCAGATGAGGATGACTATGGATGGATCACGTATCCAAGGTATTATGGATGATCCATGTCACTGAAGAGTCTTGGCTTACATTTGTGGAGTTTTCACTAGTAAGCTATGTTGAAATTGGTGGAATACCATCAAGGAGCATATGGAGGATCCCTTAATGTAGGAAATATTTCTTATGAGTACCGTAGTCAATTCTACCGTGATCATTGGGTAGAAGACAAAAGAAGGTTATTTGCAGAACTGAAATAGGGGTTGATGACGACCCAAGAATATCTCATCCATGACACTGAGATCTCTCGCCATTTACCTGTGACTACTTCTTTTTCTGAGGAGAACTTATAGAAGTTTATCCATCGTTTGCGTGATGAGCACTAGTTATCTACGTTGGATTTCACATTTATAAAGGAAGTAGATGCTAAGGCTACCAGGATAGAGGCGATGGAGGCAACTCAGAGTCGACTTCAGGGAGGCCAGTCACAGTTCTAACCACAACAGTTGGGAATATCCACTCGTCGAGATTTTTATAGATTATGTAGAGAGTGTTGTTTCCACTTAGTGGCGACCACTCCTACTGCTAACAGGTTTGCCCCTACACCTACTTTGGGGTAGGTCCTGGTGAGTCATGGTACTACCGCTTTCCTCTGTTCTACACACTCCCAGAGTTGCAAGACAGGAGGTACTAGTCTTGTCACAGGAGGCTCCTTTTCTCAGTCATGAGATCATAGGTGTTTCCACTACCAACAACCGAGCCATTTCAAGGCCAAGTGTCTCTTACTTACGAGCAGCTCAGGTGGCCATCAACCAAGTTTACGACCGACTTTCTCATCTAGACAGTCACATGGATCAGCTTCACGTAGTGGAGGTCAAGGTGTTCAACATCCTCCAACATGACAAACTTTCAGTGTTGTAGGTTATAGCACGCCCACCACAACCTCAGGGACACTTGAATGCATCACAAATGATCAAGACCATGCCTCATGAGTTGTAGTGTGAGGTGTGATTTCAGTGCATGGTATATCCTTACGTGCCTTATTTGATTCGGGAGCCATACACTCTTTTCTAGCACATCGATTTTAGTATCTAAATTAGATAAAGAGCCAATCTGTGTTTCATCCCCTTACTACATCAATGGCCCAGGATGCCAATTATTCATAATGCGACAAGCAGTGGAGGATGTAACAGTGCAGATTGGCAGATACCTGATGCCCACATATCTTTTACTTATTCAGTTGGAGGATTTCGATGTTATACTAGATACAGATTGGATCAAGCACCATCATGTGTGCCTTGATTTCTTTAAGAAGATGATAGTTTTATGCCTCCTAGGAAAACATGTCTTTCAATTCGACGGGCGTACCACATATTGTGAGGTCTTATATGTATCCTCGTTGAAGGCCTAATGGTTTCTCAATCAGGGTTGCATAAGTATTCTCGCCTATGTTGTGGAGTTATCTCCAAATGATCGCATGATTGGAGATGTCGAAATTGTGCGAGATTTTCCTGACGTATTTCCATAGGAATTATCTGAACTACTACCAGAGAGGGAGATTGAGTTCGAGATCATGTTGATTCCTGACACACAACCCATCTCCATCCTCCATATCAAATGGCACTAGCCTAACTCAAAGGACTCAAGGTACAATTGCATGAGTTACTAGAGAAGGGATTTATACATCCCAGTACATCACCTTGGGGAGCATCGGTCCTTTCATAAAGAAGAAAGATGGGTCTATGTGTTTGTGCATCAATTACTTGCAATTGAATAAGAGGACGGTAAAGAATCGTTATCCGCTTTTTCGAATAGACGATCTTTTCGATCAGTTGCAGGATGCATCAATATTCTCAAATATTGATCTACAATCGAGTTATCATCGATTGAGGATTAAGGACATAGATGTGCTTAAATACTCTTTTCACATCATATACAACCACTATGAGTTTGTGGTCATGACTTTTGGACTCACGAACACACCTACCACGTTTATGGAAATGATGAACAGAATTTTACGTTTGCACTTGGATCACTTTGTGGTGGTGTTTATTGATGATATCATGATCGACTCACATGATGAGTGTGAGCATGAACAACACCTTCATGCTATTCTTGAGACACTCAGAGAATACAAGTTGTATGCAAAATACAACAAGTGTGAGTTTTGACTTACCAAGGTAACTTTCCTCAGTCATGTTATTTCGGGAGCAATCGTGGGAGCAATCGACGGACGTAACATGCACCGACTGCTGAAGAGCGAGGATAATTCATTTATCATTGGGAGAATTTTTGTAAATTCTTGTAATTATTGTGTTGTAATTATTTAGCTTTCTCATTTACAATGGCTCTTGTTTGAGAGCTCGCACGTGTAAAAAGACCTGAAATTTACTTTGTGGTGTGTCGATACCTGTTTCACTCTCCGGTGAGGGTGGGGATCGACTTGAGTAGCGAATTTAAGGATTAGGCAGCACACGATAGTTTAGAATCAAATTTGTTTGTGCCCATCGTAATTTAGGCCACACATATCTTAGAAGATTCACTTATCTGATAAGATTCATAATGAGACACACATCGACACATACTACTTAGCTCAAATCAAATCAATTCTTCCCCGCTAATAGTACACTGTTTAGGTGTGATTTTCTCGATCTACATGCATTTAGTGTAAAATTTACAAATTTAGTTTTGCATAACGCATGGAGAGTGCTGGGATTCACTGTAAGTATACCTTCTTCTGAGCATGCATCATAGTTTCTTGTTTGCATTCTGATTTCCAATTTCCCTCTTATTTTACAACTTAAGGACAAAAAGGAAATTAGGACTGAACGGTAGATGTGTTTTTGTGTTCAGATTAAATTTCAAGTGATAACCTAATTCTAAAATTGGGACTGAATTGAGCAGGTCGATTAAAAAATTGGAATAAAAAGAACCCCTGTTCTCGGGTGCATAAAGCCCTCATTATTTGTTTTACTTGCAAGTGAGAGAGAGACGACCCTAGGATAGAGCCAAGCCAGGATTTCTTACTTACTACTGGTTTTTTAGGCGATTAGCTACTTTTCAGTTAGGAATACGGGTAACCGTATTTATACGGTCCGGACTTCCTTAGCAGAGTGGGAGGTTTAGAGGGCGCTTTACTCCTCAAGGAACGGGCTCCGGCTTGTACTTACTCCTATACTGGCTGAAGTAGGTCAAACTAGTCGTAAGAACCGGGCCAGTCTGTAGGAAAATACGGACACCTAACAGCTCGTTAATCTTTCCAAGATTGTATTTATCACTAATGAATCCATGATTCATTAACATATCTATCGCATTTTATCTTAAAACCCTTAAAAAATTCATGTAACTATCCATTAATTCCTATCTTTTAACAAAACCTCATTCATGAATAAAAATAAACTTTTAAGCATAAAAAACATGTAATTAAATAAAAGAATAAAAATAAAGAAAAATAAAAGAAGGCAGATTGTAAAATATGTATATATGCACAAGATGGCTTATGAATATAAATATAGCTGCAAGGTATATTTATAACCTAACCCCGAGACCAAGTCAGTATGGATTGGTGGACAAATCAATAAGTTGGGGGAGATAAGGAAAGAAAACCATAAAAATAAATTAAGTTAGCACACATTCCTCACTAATTATCCAATAAATACCGAATCTTCATTGAATTTAATTAATACATATATATTTTTCACCAAACGCTTTTCCTAATTATTTCTAAAAATGTATATAAAAATATAAAAATAAGTTAAAAATATTATCCCTTTATATATGTCAAGAAATCCAGCTTTTAAATTATCAAATTCTCAACTTCCGAACATCATAACTTCTTCATACGAACTCCAATTTCACTCTACTCACCTTTAAAGTTCATAAAATAATATTCTCTAATTAATAGAGGTGTGGTTCATTGAATTCGGAGTCCGTTTGCAAAAAGTCGGTTTTGGGACCAAATGCGGGGTTTCTGGGCTATTTATTTTATATAGACCATAATATTTATACTTTTATTAATTTTATGATTTCTAATTATTTTATGATACTGTATTTTTATCATGATTTATTTCAGAATTTTTGGAGCTTATTTATTATTTTAATAAAATCCAAATGCCTAATTTATAGATAAAAATGAGCTGGATAACTTATACTTGTATTTATTAATATATGTAAACTAATTGATTAAAATCACTAAAAATTCACACAACTCTTATTTATTATTCTAATAATTAAGAAAATACAAAATTAATTTTTAATTATTTATTTATTAAACTAAAAATCCAAAACTTATTTACCTATACTTATTAATATAATATTTATATTTCAAATTATAATTATTATTTATAAAAAGTAATTATTTTATAAATTAGATAATTTAATTATTTACATTCATTGTTTTTATACTTGTTTAAAATAACACTATTTAATATTTATTATTGAATTTATAAGATATTCATACATTTGGCCAACCAGGTGCTGACACGTGTTAGCACCTGGTGCATCTTCCTCAAGAAGTCAGTTTGACCTCCTGCTTCAACCAGCCTTCTTCACCAAATTTTCCTGCACACACTAAATACACTTCACTCGATCCAGACCATGGATTCCCCTCTCCGAACAACCAAGATACTCGGCCACCCTTAGATTAAACTTGAGTCCCACAAAATCTCTCTATAAAAACCCCCAAAGTTGGCGGTTTTTCAAGAACTTTTCCTAATCAACTGAGCTACCCAGTTCCAATGGTTGATCCCTCTCTTCCTCGCTTCGCTCCGCTCGCTTAGGAGGTGACAGCTCCAGCCAAAGGTGCCCGCGAGGAAGAAGGTTCATCGGGGAGGAGTTACAAGGCGTTCACTCCGCCTTGCATCGCTGCCGCATGCGTGTTCAGCTCCGGCAAAGATTGGCCATCGAGCTACCACCAGAGGTAATACACCTCTACTTTCCTAGATCTAATCATTCATCTTTGTCGATTTCTCCCTTGATTGTGGTGCCACGATTAGCGTGGTTAATTACTTGATTAGCAAGCCTAAGTATTCATCTTAAACGCACAATCAAATTCACTTCCAAATTCGTTTCATATCCAAACCAATTCGCATCTCCTTTCTCGTTGTATCTCACGCACATTTCACCTATTCTGGAAGCACCTTTTTGAGCTTGCAAATAACAATTTGTTTGCCGATTTCATAGAAAATCGAGCAAGTATCAATCTTCTTTGTAGGTTCCTCTTGCATACAGAGCAATAGCACATTAATTGAAGCTTCTAATCGTCATGCGAAGCTAATTCAAAGATGGCACAACAACCTTAGCATCAGCGTTAAAACATTACACGACCATCTTCATCAAGTTTTTTCCGGCGTCCTAGACCATCCCCGACCACGCACCACCACGGGCGAGCTCGAGGGGTGGATGAGCCACCCCTCTGTCCCTGCCGGAGGCCCCAGATTGTCGCCAGTCGCCAACGATAAATCGGAGAAGACGACTCGTCAGCTACCTGCGCAAGAACTGAAGAACAAGCCAAGAACAGCTCGGTCTACAGGCTGTCGACACGTAGCAGTCGTGGACGGCTAGGATCGACTCCGACGTTCTAATCCTAGCCATTCGAGACTAAGAGGTGCGATAATTGCATACTAAGCCCAGAGAAGCTTTAGATTTCTAGCGCGCCTCCAAGCGGGGACCTAAATGTAATAATTCATATTTTCTTTACGATTTAGTTCTGGCAGAGGACCAAACTACAGAAACTTTCTTTCTTTTTCTTACATTTTTACCCATGAATTGTAAGGTGACTTTGGACGTATTTTTGACATTATTTTTCGTAGTTTTTCTTGGGGTAGTTACACAACTACGTCCGCAAGGTTTTTCAGTAATTTTTGTGTATTTTCGTTGCTTTTTCATCATGTTTTGAGTTATCGTATGTTGACTCCGTTTTGATTTGATTTCGAGTGTTCATGGAGCTCGTTGCTCGATCGATTTACCTACTATATAATATCACCTATATTTCATCTATTTTTCACATATTATATTGTAGGTAAATTGTTTGAAAAATATCACTTTGAAAAATAAATAAAAATTGGAAAAATATAAAAATAAAATAAAATTTAAAAATCAAAATTCCATAAAAATAGCTTTTCTTCGATCACTTTAAGATGATATAAAATAATCATAAAAATATTTTTTCACTTAAAAAAATCAAAGTATCCTATTCTGCCTCCTTGAGTTCGACCCAAGCATACTTACATAGTTAAAGAAATAGTGTAAGGTTTTAAACCGGTCTTTGTTTGATGTAAAAGCTCAGATCTCTTTGCGGTTCTCTACACCGACATCCCAAACACTTAAAACCGCAATCAGATCTGAGCAGCATCAAAATGGCGCCAATGCCGGGATGGAGTTAGTGTTATTTTTTATTTTTTTTACATATTTTGCGATTTTATTTTCTCTCTTCTTATTTTACGTAGCTTTTACTCGGTTTTTCTTACGGCTTTTTCTCGAGTCTTTTATCGATCGTCTTTAGCCGCTAACCAATTGTTGCATGGCCTGTAGGATCAGCCGGTTTCTTAGGAAGCCGAGTCAGTTGAAAGAGCAGAGGTCGATTCCTTCTTTACGAGTCGGCTGCAGAGGGCAAAGTTGGTTAGTGTAAATTTGTCAAAAGAGAGAGAGAGAGAGAGAGAGAGAGAGTTGTATTGAACCTTTGTAGAAGGGGTCCACTAAGGACATCCCGACTTGTACCTTCCTCCCATTTTTCTTTCGGGGCATGATTCGCCGACTACCGTGTATTCAGGGGATTAGGGCACCCACCGTGGTTTCTCGCATCGATGGTTTTTCTGTGGCTTTTTCAAGGATAGGTGCTTGCTTAGGAGTTTTCTTTTATTCTATCTGATTGTGCTTACGTAGTTAGTCTTAGGACTCGCAACCTAGGTGCATGATTTTAAGATTTTTATAAAAAGAAAAAAAGGTAGATGTTTGTTTGAAAAAACTCAAAAAAATGTAAAACCTCAAAATAAAATCGGGACTGCTTATGTATCTAATCTAAAATAAACATAAGGTTCATTTAACTTGGGAGAGTAATCCCCGCACATTTTTTCAGAGTGCGCGAGTGAGAGACGACCCTTAAATATATAAACCCATTTTCTTTCAAAATATTACTTAGTCTATACATCTGATCATTGCTTTTTAGTGGGTACGCTCGGGTAGCCGAAAATGGTTTGAGTTTACTTAGCAGAGTGGGGGATTTAGAGAACACTGCGTAAGGGTCCGTCCTCAAGCAACACGGGTAGTCGGAAACGGTCTGTACTTGCCACCATACCAGCTGAGAGCAAGTGATTTTCTATAAGGACTTGGGATAGTATTGCGGGGAAAAATCGGGCACCTATCAGCTCGCATCAGCTCACGTTAACCGATTATATTTTTTTGCTAATTACAACCCTAAAATTGACAAGATAACAGACCAAACTCTTACGGTCTTCATCGGGGTGTGTTGGTGAAAACGGTGTTTGCTTTGTGTTTGCTTGCGGGGCGTGAGTTACAGTAGCTTTACGCATTTTTCCTCTCTCCTGAATCACAAATCGTGCTCTCTCATTCTCTTGATATCGAAGATGGCATCTCGACGGCTTTTCTGCTCAGACTCCGTGAGCTTTCGACCGTCCACCGTCATTCGTACATCTTCACAAGCTTGGGATGACTCTCTTCCCAAGCTGGTCCCATCTGATCTCGAGGAGAGTCAGATCCAGACTCCCTCACCTCCCGGCCAGACTATTGAGGCAGACCTTTGTCTCAATACATCATCGAGATCTCCAGCCGAGTTTTCGCTAAGCTCTTATGAGAGCTTTTCTTTTCCAGAAGATTTGAAGCAGATGGCTCGCGACAAAGGATTAGCAGACGAGAGGCCACCAGTTGAGGAGAGTCATGACGGAAGATCGAATCCATCCACCGATGCTCGACACTCTCCAACAGATGAATATCCAAATTCGAGAACAATTTAGAACTCAGAATGAGTTGCGGGCTGAGATAGCTGCGCTGCGAGTAGGGGCTGGGAACCATTTACCGCCTGCAGTAGTTCCCGCTACTTTACGGGAAGAGTATGACCCGGGCGCGAGAACGTTCTATCATTGGATTCGGCTACCGTCGAATCAAGGGCCATACGAATTGAGGCTGTCCTTCATCTCATTGCTTCCCAGGTTCTACGGGAATGCTACAGAGGAGCCTAGTTAGGATCTGGAATTTAGACTCTTCAGGTCTTGTAACTTAAAATCTTTGGGTTCCATAAGACTATATTTGGGAAATCAATTCATATGTGCTTAATTAGACCATTTGGTGTCATCCGTACAACTCTGCACCAGTGAACCAACCTTGAACACATGCACTCTGCACTTAGCTCAACTTGCATGAAGTTGCGAAGGGTAGTACATCTTGGTAGTGTGTTTCTATCCTTGTCTTTGCGGCATTGACGTCTAAAGATGAGAGAGATTGGGGTTGCGATAGTCGCTTTGGATGAGGGAAGGATCTGCTGACACAAATTTTCTAAGACCTCAAAAAAGGGACGAAACAAAAGATGCTATATCCATCGAGGCACAAAGAGATGAATGCAGTGCAAGCAAATTACAAAGTCAAATCAAAGAAGAAGCCACCAAATACGACCACAATGGTCCAAGCTTCCACCAAAAATGCATGCACATCTTAGTGGAGACTTAGCTACATCGGTTGAGCTTCACAAGGAGATGCGTCTACACTGGTCGTACTCCACTTCTTTTCTCATTCTTCTACTCTCTCTATATTCGATTGTGTACATAGCACGAACTGACCTCAGAAGGGAATACCTCCCTCCTCGAGGAAAGAGTAGCTGGATGAGGAAGCAATAGAAGTGTATAGCCGGGATGGATGGTTTCTTCGTTTCTTTAAACAAGAAGAGCTAAATCAATTCACACATTGTACAAATTGACTTCAAGGATGATAGAGTTTGCGATATGAATAAGTGATTCTGAACTAGCTGATGAAGTGATCTCGAATAAGGATTTGTGGAACTTGAAGACTGTTTGGGATAAAATCCTAATCCTAGTTAAGGATCTGACAAAATGCTTGTTTCAGGTCCGATCGAGCTCTGTCCTTTGTCTGTTCTCATGAATTGGTTTAGGAAAATAAATTCATTTTAACATTCTTTTTTTCCTTATTTTTCAAATAAGTTTTTGCTAAGGGACAAGTAAAGTTTAAGTATAGGGGGTTGATGAATCCATGATTCATTACCATATCTGTCGCATTGTGTCTTAAAACCCTTATCAAATACATGTAATATATCCATTAATTCTTATCTTTTAACAAAACCTCATTCATGAATAAAAATAAAACTTTTAAGCATAAAAAACATGTAATTAAATAAAAAATAAAAATAAAGAAAAATAAAAGAAGACAGATTGTAAAATATGTATATATGTACAAGATGGCTTATGAATATAAATATAGCTATAAGGTATATTTATAACCTAACCCTAAGACCAAGTCAGCATGGATTGGTCAACTAATCAATAAGTAGGGGGAGATAAGGAAAGAAAACCATACAAATAAATTAAGTTACACTGCACACATTCCTCACTAATTATCCAATAAATACCAAATCTTCATTGCTTTTTAATTAATACACATGTACATATTTTTCACCAATCTCCTATCCTAATTATTTATAAAAATGTATATAAAAATATAAACATAAGTTAAAAATATTATCCTTTATATATGTCAAGAAATCCAGCTTTTAAATTGTCAAATTCTCAACTTCCGAACATCATAACTTCTTCATACGAACTCCACTTTCACTCTACTCACCTTTGAAGTTCATAAAATAATATTCTCTAATTAATAGAGTTGTTTCATTGAATCCGGAGTCCGATTGCAAAAAGTCGGTCTTGGGACCAAATGACAATGGGGTTTCTAAGCTATTTATTTTATATATGCCATATTATTAATAATTTTATTAATTTTATAATTTCTAATTATTTTCATGATACTGCATTTTTATCATGATTTATATCAGAATTTTTGGAGCTTATTTTTTATTTTAATAAAATCCAAATTCCTAATTTATAAATAAAAATGAATTGGATAACTTATACCTGTATTTATTAATATATGTAAACTAATTTATGAAAATCTCTAAAAATTCACACAACTCTTATTTATTATTCTAATAATTAAGAAAATACAAAATTACTTTTTAATTATTTATTTATTAAATTAAAAAATCCAAAACTTATTTATCTATACCTACTTATTAATATAAGATTTATATTTCAAATTATAATTATTATTTATAAAAAAGTAATTATTTTATAAATTAGATAATTTAATTATTTACATTCATTGTTTTTATACTTATCTAAAATAACACTATTTAATATTTATTATTGAATTTATAAGATATTCACACATCTGGCCAACCAGGTGCTGACACGTGTCAGCACCTGGTGCATCTTCTTCAAGAAGTCAGTTCGACCTCCTGCTTGAAAAAGCCTTCTTCACCAAATTTTCCCGCGCACACTAAATACACTTTACTCGATCCAAACCATGGATTCCCCTCTCCTAACAACCAAGATACTCGGCCACCCTTAGATTAAACTTGAGGCCCACGAAATCTCTCTATAAAACCCCCCAAAGTTGGCAGTTTTTCAAGAACTTTTCCTAACCAACTGAGCTACCCAGTTCCAGTGGCCGATCCCTCTCTTCCTCGCTTCACTCCGCTCGCTCAGGAGGTGACAGCTCCAGCCAAAGGTGCCCGCGTGGAAGAAGGTTCATCGGGGAGGAGTTCCAAGGCGTTTACCCCGCCTTGCATCGCCGCTGCGTGCGCGTTCAGCTTCGGCAAAGATCAGCCATCGAGCTATCACCAGAGGTAATACACCTCTACTTTCCCAGATCTAATCATTCATCTTTGTCGATTTTCCCTCGATTGTGGTGCCATGATTAGCGTGGTTAATTACTTGATTAGCAAGCCTAAGTATTCATCTTAAATGCACAATCAAATTCACTTCCAAATTCGTTTCATATCTAAACTAATTCGCGTCTCCTATCTCGTTGTATCTCGCGCACATTTCACCTATTCTGGAAGCACCTTTTTGAGCTTGCAAATAACAATTTGTTTGCCGATTTCATAGCAAATTGAGCACGTATCAATCTTCTTTATAGGTTCCTCTTGCATACGGAGCAATAGCACGTCAATTGAAGCTTCTAATCATCATGCGAAGAAAATTCAAAGATGGTGCAACAACCTTAGCATCAACGTTAAAACATTACACGACCATCTTCATCAAGTTTTTTCCGGCGTCCTAGACCATCCCCGACCACGCACCACTGCGGGCGAGCTCGAGGGGTGGAGGAGCCACCCCTCTAGCCCCGTCGGAGCCCCAGATTATCGCCAGTCGCCGACGATACATTGGAGAAGACGGCTCGTCAGTTACTTGTGCAAGAACTGAAGAACAAGCCAAGAACAGCCCGGTCTACAGGCTGTCGACTCGTGGCAATCGTGGACGGCTAGGATCGACTATGACATTCTAATCCTAGCCGTTCGAGCCAAAGAGGTGTGATAATTGCATACTAAGCGCAGAGAAGCTTCATATTTCCAGCACGCCTCCAAGATTTCCAGATATTGCATTTAAGCCCCCGCGCGGGGACCTAAATGTAATAACTCATATTTTCTTTATGATTTAGTCCCTGACAAAGGACCAAACTACAGAAACTTTCTTTCTTTTTCTTACATTTTTACCCCTGTATTGTAAGGTGACTTTGGACGTATTTTTGACATTATTTTTCGTAGTTTTTCTTGGGGTAGTTACACAACTACCTCCGCAAGGTTTTTCAGTAATTTTCGTGTATTTTCGTCGCTTTTTCATCATGTTTTGATTTATCCTATGTTGACTCCATTTTGATTTGATTTCGAGTGATCATCGAGCTCATTGCTCGATCGATTTACCTACTATATAATATCACCTATATTTAACCTATTCTTCACATATTATATTGTAGGTAAATTGTTTGAAAAATATCACTTTGAAAAATAAAAAAAATTGGAAAAAATATAAAAATCAAATAAAAATTTAAAAATCAAAATTCCATAAAAAATAGCTTTTCTTCGACCACTTTAAGAAGAGATAAAATAATCACAAAAATATATTTTCACTTAAAAAAATCAAAGTATCCTACTCTGCCTCCTTGAGTTCGACCCAGACACACTTTCCTAGTTAAAGAAATAGTGTAAGGTTTTAAATCGATCTTTGTTTGATGTAAAAGCTCGGATCTCTTTGCAGTTCTTTACACCGACATCCCAAATGCTTAAAACCGCAATCGGATCCGGGACGCATCAATCACCAACTAAAATTGACAAGATAATTCGGCCGAACTCTTACGACCATCACGTGTTGAATTGGTGAAATTGAGGGTTTGAATTGCATTTGTATTGTGTGAATTTACTCCGCACATTTACGTGCACCGAAGAACTAGTGCCTCATTGAATATCGTGTTCTAATCGGTTCTTTTGACATCGAAGATGACTGATTGGCAGGATATTTATTTGGACTTGGCGAACCTCTCGTTGAACCCTCCAAGAAGTATGTCTTCACATGTCCATGCGCAACTTGGACCAACCTGTACTCATGACCCTCTTGAGCCCAGGATCACGCACTCTTAGGATGGTTACTCTCAAACCATTCCATTTCTCTCTTCCCACCTCACCGAGGAAGGCCTTCACCTCGGTGAGAATATCTTGATTCATAAATCATCTTCTAATCATAAACATTGTGCTGATGTAGGCCATAAAGAATATTCAAGTAAAATGCCTCCAAAGAAGAAAGACGAGGAAGAAGAGAATCATGAAGACCTGATGAGAATAATACTAGCCAGATTAGCTGCATCTGAGCAGCAACACACACTTCTCAGGGCTCAATTAGGACAGCTCAATGTTGGGGTCGAACCACCAATGGATGCGGCGTACAACCCTGGACAATATCAAATTCGGAATTACTTTAGTCCGGCAGAACCCACAATTGATTTTGAGTTGAAGCCACACTTTCTGAACCTGCTGCCACACTTTGATGGGAATGCTTCTGAGGAGCCATATGCATTCCTAAGGGACTTTGAGCTTATCTGTGCTAACCTCAAACATAATAATGTTATCCATGATTATATTAGGCTCAAAGCCCTTCCATTTGCCTTGGGTGGAAAAGCCGACTACGGGTGAAGAATCTTGGAATCACCGTTACCACTTATGCCCAGTTCAATGACATGTTTCTGAAGAAGTTCTACCCATTGAGTAGGACTAACATGATGAGGACGCAAAATACAAGTTTTTTCCAATTACCCTATGAAGCCTTTTGTGATGCTTGGGAAAGATTCAAGGACATCCTGCAGAAGTGTCCCTGTCATGGATTAAATGACAATATCTTGGTCCAGTCATTCTTTATTGGTCTCAACCTTGAGATGCAGGGTTAGTGAGCACTACATGTGGAGGCATGTATACATCACGAGGAGTGGATACTGTCTGGAAGGTATTCGAGCAGATGGCTGAAACTAGCTGCTCACAGATGGCCAGCAGGGCCTATACACCATCCCCCAGTTCACTCTCATCTGGAGAGGGAAAATCAGCTGTAGTCGATCTCTCTCAGGACTTGATCCCTAGCATGGGACTCCTTGCTAACAAGCTTACTGTAGTCGAGAGGATTGACAGGAGAATTTATGAATTCGACCAGAGCGTCTCCAAGATCCCAAAATAAATGGAGGAGTTGACTGATAGGGTATCTAAGATAAAGATACCTACCGTGATTGCACCCTCTACTCCCGTATACCAAGTTCACCATATTCAGGAGCAGTTGGTGTTTGGGCCCGCCACTCCAGCAGCAACGACAACAATACCAGTAGTATGACTGACGGGGTCATTACCAGGCAGGCCAGTAGGGCCCGCAACCCTAGCAGCAGCAGCAGCAGAGGCAGTACACGGGATAGCAGGGCCAGTCTTCCCGTTCTTCTTCCCAATCTTATCCACTTCCTTCTTCATCTAGTCTCGTGGATATACAACAGCAGATACTCGATGAGCTATGTTCCTAGAGGAACGAGATTCATGACTTACGAGTGGATGTCAACCGCCTGTCCAGATGGCGAGACGAGCAGACTGCACCCTCTACCTCTATCCCAGCCCAAGTTTAGGCTAACCCCAATAACCTGAACCATTCTAGTTCTCAGCAGCACTTTGGTCAAGTATACTATTCAACATCTCCTAGATCTAAACATGAGATTCTTTCGTGTGATGAGGCTAACCACATGTTACTCAGGAGTGGAAGGACCATGACCGTACCTCATCGGGCGAGGGATACAAGGAGGGGCATCTCTGGAGCTCTACATGAGGAGTCTTCAGAGGATGAGGAGGAGAAGCATCATATTTCGGAGCCCCATCAGCACTATTCAAGGATTTCTACTCAAGGAGCCGAGAGGAGGAGGAGAGCACGTATGCAGCATCGACGACATGGATACACTTCTGATTCTACGGAGGACCTTGCATCTCCGGTTGTGGTGGATACCACTCCAGCTTCTATTCCACAACCTGTTGTAGATAGTTTTGATTTCGATCCCAAGTTGCATCGAAAAGATTCATGTATGAAGAACTCTGTTTCAGTTAATGCAAAGAATGATCTTTCAGTTCATGATTCAGATTCTTCATCCTCGATTTCCCTAGCTTCAATCCCTTTTCCCCGTGCTCTTACGGCAGGAAAGTGCATAAAAAAGATTCAAAAAGATGACCCGATATAGCACGGTTTTGTAAAGAAAATATCATTGTTAAGGTGTCATTTGATGAATATGTGGCCAAACATCCTGCATTCCAAAAATACCTTAAGGTGAGATGCACACCAACTAGGGTTAGCAGGAAGAAAGATAGCCGGAATATAAAGACACATGTCTTATCATTAGCCACAACCTATTGTCTCAAGAATCAGACTTTGCCAAGGAAAAAGAGAGACAGGTGCTCACTATGTGGAGAGTCGTATTGACGACATTGCATTTGCACGCACTCTCTTGGATAATGGTTATTCAATCAACTTACTTCCCTTAGCATTATATCAGAAATTGGAGTTGGGACCACTTCGCACATCTAGGGCTCTTCTCCAATTCACAGATCGTTCAGTGAAGAGACCTAAGGGAGAAGTGAAGAACGTAGTTATCTCGATTGAGGGGCAGAACTATCAGGTGGACTTCACAGTCTTGGACATGGAGACCCCCAATCATCGGAGAGAATCTCAGATCATTCTTGGGCGGCCCTTCCTTAGGACCGCAGGCGCAACTTTCGATTATGGTACGGGAATGGTGAAGTTCCGTTCTCCAGGCAGAGAAGTGAACCTTGAGATGAAGCAAACCAAGTGTCAGCGACCTGATTCAGAGAGTAGCACAGAGTACTCATCTTCAGAGGCAGATTGTGGTATGATTAGCACATGTGTGATTCGGGGACATATTCCGTCAGGACAGAGCGAGTCCCTTTCATCTGGAAAGGGCATAGTGGATGATGCAGTTTGCCAGGTGTTGTTTGATCTTGTGGGAGATGCATCTACCTATTCCCATGATGACACAGAGATCCATCTGGATCTGTCAGTTCCATCCCCTTAGGAATGATCATGGGACATAGATGATAATTCGGACGCGGCTTTGGCCAAACTGTTGCGTTTCTTTGGCGATCCAACTCCCCATACTTTTGAGTTCGTGGCGAGCACTACGCAGCTTAACCCACCTTCATGCAACATAGAACCAGATTCAGATTCAGTTCAGCCAGATTTCCTTGATGATACCACATTAACAGAACTGAAATCACTACCTCCTACACTCAAGTACGCCTTTCTTGCGGGACCCAAAGAGAGATATCCTGTCATCATTAGCTCAGACTTGACTTTAGAATAGGAGTCTAGGTTGTTAGAAGTTTTAGAGAGGAACCGCAAAGTAATAGGCTGGACAGTGTTGGATCTCGTGGGCATCAAACCCTGCTCTTTGCTCGCACCACATCTTTACTGAGGATAATGTGAAACCTTCCTGTGCGTTCCAAAGGAGACTTAACCCCAACTTACGGGAAGTAGTGAAGAAAGATATTGAGAAATGATGCAAAGCAGGGTTTATATACCCTATTTTTGACTCCAAGTGGGTGGCCCCGCTTCATGTTGTCCTGAAGAAGTTAGGAATTCAGATGGTTACCAACGAGGAGGGGGTAGAGATCGCGACACGAGTACCTACATCGTGGCATGTCTGTGTTGGCTACAGGAACCTGAATGCTGTGACCAAGAAAAATCACTTTCCCTTGCCTTTTATTGATCAGATCTTGGAGAGACTCGTAGGGAAAGAGTTACTCTGTTTTCTTGACGGGTACTCAGGCTACAACCAGGTAGCTATATCACCTGAGGACTAGGAAAAGACCACATTCACATGTCCATTCGGTACTTATGCTTTTAGGCGCATGCCATTTGGGCTCTGCAATGCCCCGGGCACATTTCAACGATGCATGATAGCCATATTTGCCGAGATGGTGGAGATTTCCTGGAAGTGTTCATGGATGACTTCTCGGTCTATGGTGATTCTTTTGATACATGTTTAGCGTACTTGGATCGAGTCCTCACGAGGTGTAGAGACGTGAATGTGGTACTCTCCTGGGAGAAGAGTCACTTTATGGTGACGGAGGGTATCGTGTCGGGGCATGTCATCTCCAAAAGGGAAATGGAGGTTGATCCAGCCAAGGTGGAGGTGATCAAGAAACTCGATCCACCTACCAACGTGAAGTCAATGCGGTCATTCTTAGCGCATGTTGGATTCTATAGGAGATTCATTCAGGATTTTTCAAAGATCGCCCGCCCATGGACTGAGCTCTTAGGGAAAGACACAGAATTCATTGTAGATCACAGGTGTCTGGAAGCGTTTGAGCTCTTGAAGAGGAAGATTTGTGCCTCGCCTATCCTACAAGCTCCTGACTGGTCTCTCCCCTTTGAGATCATGAACGATGCTTCAGATTTCACTATAGGAGCTGTGTTAGGACAACAGCGAGAGGGAATACCTTTTGCGATCCACTATGCGAGCAAAGTATTAGATCCTACACAGAAAAATTATACAGTGACTAAAAAGGAAATGCTCGCGGTAGTATGGACCCTCGAGAAGTTCAGATCATATATTTTGGGCTCTAAGGTGAAAATTTACACTGATCATACAACCATTTGATACTTAATGGAAAAGAAGGATGCGAAGGTGCATCCTCTTAGGTGGATTTTACTCCTTGAGGAATTTGATCTGGAGATAAAAGATAAACCTGGAGTGAAGAATGTTGTGCCTGATCAACTTTCTCGGATTGAACTTAAGGATTCTCCTGATTATAAGCGAATTAGAGAGACCTTCCCGATGAGTCAATTTGTGTTATTGACTCACTCCCGTGGTATGCCAACATGGTGAACTATCTTGTCTCCAAGCAGGTTCCTCATGGTTGGACTATGAGCAGCATTGATCGACTGAAGTCGGATTCAAGGAGATACCACTGGGATGATACTTTCCTTTTCTTCGAAGGACCTGATTGTGTTTGGAGAAGGTGTATTCCTTAGGAGGAATACCAGAGTGTCCTCACATATTGTCATTCACTTGAGGTTCGAGGACACCATTTGGGAAAGAGAACCGCTCACAAAGTACTTCAATGTGGATTGTATTGGCCGACCTTATTTAGAGATGCTATTGATTTTGTACGGTCATGCCCTATCTATCAAAGGATGGGAGGGACAGTTGGACATAGAGATGAGATGCCCATGCAACCGATGATTATTTGTGATGTTTTTGATGCATGGGGCATAGATTCTATGGGTCCCTTTCCCAACAGCCAAGGACATGAGTACATATTGTTGGTGGTTGATTATTTATCCAGGTGGGTGGAGGCTATCCCAACCCGAACCGCAAACAACAAGATTGTCTGTAAGTTTGTGAGTGACCATATTATTGCTAGTTTTGGGGTGCCAAAAGTTTTGATATCTGATGGGGGTAGCCACTTTGTGAACCGAGATATGAGAACTTTAGCCAAGGACTATGGATTTGATCATAGAGTTACTTGTCCTTACCAGGCACAGTCCAACGACATGGCAGAGGTTTCGAATAGAGAGGTGAAGACTATTTTGCAGAAATTGGTTCGTCACGATAGGAAGAACTGGTCTCAGCTCTTGGACCAAGTTCTGTGGGCCTATAAGACAGCCTACAAGACACCATTGGGTACTTCACCATTTAGAATGATCAATGGCAAACCATGCAATTTGCTCGCAGAATTGATTCATAAATACGAATGGGCAATTAAGAAGATTAATTGGAGTTGTCACCTAGGGAAGCTTTATCGAGACTTGAACTTGAACGAGCTCGTGGAAATCCGAAACAAGGCATATGACAACAATTTGATTTATAAGGACAAAGTAAAGAGATAGCACGATCAGCACATTAGGTGAAAAGACTTTGTCCCTAGACAAAAGGTATGGTTGTTCAATGCCAAGTTGAAGATGTTCCATGTGAAGCTCAAATCTAAATGGACGGGTCCCTTTGTTGTTAAGAAAGTGCACGAGAACGAAAGTGCAGAGATAGCTGATCTCACAGATGGTGCACAATCTCATGTGGTAAATGGACAACTGTTGAAGCATTTTATTGATACGAAAGAGCAGTTAGTCCAAGTCGTGGTCATCAACTTCATGCAGAGTGAGCACGGAGCAGATACATCATATTACTCCTCATGAAGATGCAGCATCAAGATTCAATCACTTTTGTATATTCTCCCTTCTTTGTATATTCTCCAGATCACATCGGTTCTCATACTTACTCTTGTCCTATACTTAGGTTGACCAGAGCCTAAGTATAGGGGGAACCGATGCCCGCCATGTGTATATACTCATTCATTTCTCCTTTTGACATCATCTGCCCCATTTTTGCCCTTCTTCTACACTTAGGCTGACTAGAGCCTAAGTATAGAGGGGCGGATCGACTTCTATACTTTTTATTATTTTAGTCATTCTACGCTTAGCACGAGCTATGCCTTTTTCTCGCTTGTGCTCTGAGGGCATATCACTTGCTAAGTATAGGGGGGGTGTATATATTACATATATATTTTACCCATAGCTCGTACTTTCACGTATTTTTCTATATATTATACAATAATTATGGAGTGGGTAAAAAACTTTTCAAAAAAACAAAAAAAACAAAAAAACTAATTTTCTTTATTTGCTTAAAAAAACTTTTCAAAAAAATGTCCTTTCTTATCTACCAATCTTTTTCAAAAAACCTTTGAAAAAAACAAAACTTTTTCTAAAAAAAACTTTCTTCTTTTTTTGTTTTTCAAAAAAACTCTCTAAAAAATCACAAAAAAACTAACTAATAAGTTGGTTTAATCCCTGACACAACTCACTTTCACACAAGACTAGTGATGTTCAAGAACACTTGGTTTATGAAGTCTTGAGATTTTTAGTTAATCAGCCTTAGTCATTAGGGTCTTGTACTTAATTATTCACATTTCCCTAGTTTGAAAGATTTGTCTGCTATATTGCATGCTTAGTCTCTACCTTAAGAATATGATCAACACCTCACATACATGACCGCAGTTATGATGAGAAGAGTTGAAATTTCACTTGAGGAACATTTCAAGTCATGACCGCAGTTATTTATACATGTAAATAACTTAAAAACTTCATCTATTTTTATTAATTTCATTTCAAGTCATTTTTCGCTAATTCTTTCTCTAACTTGGTCATAAAAATGTATATAAAAATACAAAAATACAAAACAAATTTTCAACTCAAATAAATGCTCCTAGATCCTAAAGAGAAAAGGTCGTAAAGTCTAACTTCCAGGCCAAATTCCCGCTCTGTATGAACTCCAAATTCACCAAACTCACTTTTAAAGTTCAAGTTAGAAAATTATCTGTCCAATGGAAGTTGTCTCATTAAAATCGGAGCTCATTTGCAAAAGTTGGGTTTTGGGACCTAGATGTACATTGTATATTATGTATATATCCATTCTTTCTTTATTTTTTATTTTATCTTTCCTAGTTACTAAAAATACAAAAAAACATGATTATGTTGTATTTTGATTATAGTATTTTATTGTATTTTTCCATTGTAAATATCGCTTATTAAAAAAATACATATTAGAAAAGCAAACAAAAAAATGTACATGTTGTTTGTCCTCTTTTGTAAATTCTCCACCATTTTTATTCTTTATATTTTTTGTTATATTTTAATAGCCTACGTTATATTATTATTATTTTTATTTAATTTCCATTCTCTACAATAACTACCATTCAACTCCACCATTCAACCATTTTTCCAACCACCCATTCAACTCCATTAATAATACAACCTCCCATTCAACTCCACCATGTTGACAACTTCTCATTTTTTCTCTTTATATACATCCCATCCTCCTCATTTTGCACTTGATCCATCTTTATGTGAGGAGAGCCTAGTTCCCAGACTTGAATCGGTGACAGCGATGCAACCGCGGTCGAGCGATGACAACCCTCTCTCCGGTGAGATCCATTGTCTTTTTGGCCAACATCGCAACCGCAACCGCACGCTGCTCGAGCTCATCGCTCGCCAACGATTGGAGCGAAGATCGTGCTCTCATGAGCACAACATAGGCGACCACGTTCATCGTAGGTAAAGTTTCCCTTTCTATCATTAATAAACATCTTCATTATCTTATATTTTTATCACATTACCACCACTACCATCATTTTATCACATTTTACACCCTCATCTATTTCCCTCCTTTTTTGTATATACATTGTTTCATGTTTTAAAAAAAATTAAAAAAAAATCAATCTAAAACAAAAAAAGTTACAGCAAAAAAAATAAAAAAACAAAAAAAGTAACGACAGCAGGTGGTCGGCCCTTCTCTAGCCCCGCCGGCCACTGCTGCCCCCTTTCCTCCAGCGACGAGCTGCCCCACCGTCGCCGCGGCCGCGCGTGGCGCAACCGCCAACGCTGGTCGTCCCGCGGTCCACCTCTAGGTCATCCTCCGCCCGTTGTGCTTTGCCCCACCACCACCGTCAAGCTCCTCTAGCCCCGCACCCCTCCGCCGACTACCGCGCCTCCGCCCTCCGCTGCGTAGCCATCGACCGCCTCCCTCTGCCAACGCCATGCACGGAATGCCTTCGCCGCCGACTCCGCCTCCCCCACCTTCATGCCCTTCCTGGGGAAGAAGAAGGTCTCTTTTCCTTTAAATTTTTTAATGTAAAAATTGTGTTGTCTTTATTACATGTTTCCAATATTGCATAATAGTCCCTGTACATAATTTGCATTGTAAATATTGTTTTCTGAATTTGCAAAGACAACCCTCTGTCCGCTTCTTAATTTGAACATCAACCTTGCGTCATTTTATTCAATGAAAAATGTCTTGATGTTGAGCAACTAGTTCTCTACCTCATTGATATTTATTTATATTTTTTTGGTATTTGGGTAATTAATTAAAATTATCTAACTGAAATTTTACATATTTTACCCATTTTATGCTCTTAAATAAATATCTGATACATAGTTGCTCTAAAAATTCCATAAAAAATAAACATGATGCCTTGATATGTGATTAAGATACTGTATAAATTTCATCCAAAGTGGAGTTGTCTTGTGCCTGAAATAAATTATAGAATGATTTGGATATTTGATTTTTAATTAAATTCACATACATCCTTTTTACGAAATTTCAACTCTCTTGAATTGTTTGTATAAATATCTATTTGAGATAATTCGCTCTCTAGATAATTTGATATCGTGGATTAATTAAGAATTAATTACTTGCAGTCACTCAGTTTTCACTAAAAAATCCATAAAAATTCATAATTTTTTAAAAAATTCCAAAAAATAGTATAGTCTCATTTCATCATGTTTATATTCCAGTAAAGTTTTCATGATTTTTGCTTACTGTTTGTGTGAACAATTGAGAAAATACCCATAAAAAGTGTGCATTTTTCATTGTTGCATTTTAACCATGAAAAATATAAAGAATGTGTTTTGTGTTCATCTCTGGATTAGGATTCTAGGAAAAATATAACTTGGCTGAATTGAACTGATTTGACATTAAAATTAAGTTGGCCTAGTTGTGTGTTTTCTTATTGTCTTAATTCACCCGCACATCGCATTTCGCATTTGTGTGCATAAAAAATATAAAAAAATATCCGCATTGAAAACCTAGATCTAAATTTTTCAAATTAACCCGAAGTTGTTCCTTTGTCTCCCAGTGTTCGACCCCGGACTTGCCCGAGATATAAATTAAAGCCGGGACACTCTTCATGGAGATCCTTCTCTCGATTCTGACTGATTCGTTGAGTACACATACTACAACGAATACACATTATACATCGTATTGCGACTCGTCAGAGGTACAAGTGCGAGTTGAGTTTTCGCACTAAAGGAGAGACAGACCAGTGCTCCGATTATCACCCTTACTTCATGCACCTTAGATTTACGGTGTATACTGATGCATCAAAGGAGGGTTCAGAAGAAGTATTGATGCAACATATTCTGGCATATGCATCACAACAACTAAAGAAACATGAACTGAACTACCCTACTCATGACTTGGAGTCTCTATAATCTTCTCATTGAAGATATGGCATCACTATTTATATGGGCTCACATTTGAGATTTTTACATATCACAAGAGCCTCAATTTCATCTTTGACAACATGAGTTGAATATGAGGCAAAGACGATGGATGGAACTATTGAAAGATCACGACTGCACAATCTCTTACCATCTGGGTAAGGGAAATGTAGTAGCAGATGCTTTGAGTAGGAGAACACATACCGATGGCACAACAACATGGCTGCAAACTTGGGATATGCTCATGGAACTCAGTGAGTGGCACCCATTTGATAATACTCCAGATGTCATAATTGTACCTACCAAGTACAATGGATTATGGGACATGATTATTAATGGTCAACAGGATGATCAGAAATTACATGACTTATTACATCGATATCTAAAGGAGGAGTTTGATGGATTCAGAGTTTGTGAGTCCATCTTGTGGAAGGAAGACCATCTCAGTGTCCCTAATGATGATGAGTTGAGGAGAGATATCTTAGATGAGGCGTATTGTTCTTGATTATCTATCCAGGAAGCACCAAGATGTATAGAGATCTCTACCAGTACTTCTGGTGGGAGGGGATGAAGAGGGATGTTGCAGAACATGTCAGTCGTTGCCTTACTTGTCAATTGGTAAAGGCAGAGCACAAGCACCATCCTGGTTTGTTAGAGTCACTTCCTATCCCGGTGTGGAAATGGGAGAGTATCTCATTGGATTTCATGACATCCTTACCTCATAAAGTAGGTGGATATGATGCCATCTAGGTTATTGTGGACCGATTGACCAAGCCCACACATTTCACTCCAGTAAATATGACTTACACTCTGCTAGATTTGGCCTAGTTATATATCCAGCATGTTATTCGGCTGCATGGGATTTCAAGGGAGGTTGTATCTGATAGAGACTCTCGTTTTACAGCACATTATTAGGGAGAATTCATGAATGCCATAAAAACCGAACTATGTCTTAGTTTGACCTATCATTCATAGACTGATGGGCAATCAAAGAGGACAATTCAGACCCTTGAGGACCTACTCCGAGCATGTGTCATTGAGTGGCAAGGATCTAGGAAGGACCACCTTCCCTTAGTGGAGTTTACTTATAACACCAGCTACCGTGATAGTATTGGCATGACACCTTTTGAGGCATTGGGCGGAGATGCACCACTCCTTTGTGTTATCAGTAAGTGAGAGACAAAAATATTTATTCCACATAGATAATCGAGGAGATAACAAGATCTGTAGATATAGCTTGAAAGAAACTATTGACCGCGTAGAGCCAACAGAAGAATTATGTTGATCATAGACGTCGTGATCTCGAGTTTGAGGTTGGAGATTTTATCTTCTTAAAAGTATCTCCAATGATGGGTATTCAAAGATTTGGTGTAAAGGGCAAACTACACCACTGTTCATTGGTCCTTTTGAGATTTTGGCTCGTATTGGGAAGATAGCATATCAAGTATCACTTCCCTTGTACTTGACAAGTGTGCATGATGTACTCTATGTGTCAAACCTCGGAAGTATATTCGAGACCCTCAGCATGTGATTAGCTATAGGACCAGTCAAATCGAATTTATCCTTCCCTGAAGCACTAGTACAGATCTTGGACCAGACAGACAAGAGGCTGTGACGAAAAGACATTATTTTAGTCAAGGTATTGGGGCAAAGCCAAAGTGTTGAAGAGGCCACATTGGAGTCTGAGGAAAATATGCGACAAAAATACCTCTATCTTTTTGAAGGTATGATCATTAAACCCTAGTTCAATTCTATTTAAGATTTTTATGGGCTTCATTCTTCTTAAGATTTTTATGCTTGGATCCAAGTCTCATTCAAAAAAAAATATACGTTAGATCCAAAGTCTTGAGGATGAAACTACCTTTAAGATTTTTATGATGTAAAATACCATATTTTTTGTCCTAAAATCTGGAGTATTTTCAACATCTACAAATTCTAAATGAATACGTCATATTATAGAGCTTGTCGAGATCTTTCTAACGAGCTCAAGAAAAACAAATTTTGAATGTCCTAAATCAAGATATTAATGTTTTAAGTTGGATGATTGAGATCCATATATGTATCCGAACTGACTCTGAATTTGGATCCACTTTTCACCTCTTCTTCTATAAATAGGATATGATGGGATACCCTCTCTAGCCACCACCATTCTTCTCTCTCATTGAAGCACCACCACCTTGGTCAGATTGGTTGCTGGAGGGCCACCCGTGGACGTTGGAGAACGTGCTCTGATTGAAGATCTGCGACCACCGTCATGTAGGAAAGCTCGAGGTCATCTTTGGGTGTGCTTTCATGCTGCAATCGAGCGACGAAAATATAGTTTTAGTGTCAGAGGATATCCCGAGAGAACAACCTCAATAAATACCCCCCTCTTGCTGTTAGTTTCACACGACGTTGGATCCTTTGTTTGGAACATTTCTGAGCCTTATGCATCTTTAGGCCATAAAACTTAAATTTTAATGATTTTCCCCTCATGGTTGTTGGTTCACACGATTATCAATCTTATGATATAATTTTAGACATCAGTAGGGCCTTAGGTATTCAAGTGATAAGTGTCTATTTAATTAAATATCTCATTTCTATACACCTTTGTGCATGAGCAATATTGCTCAAAATAATAGGAAGATGTTGAATATTTGAGATCTTTACCGAATAAAAATAAAGCATATTACGTATCACTTTGTCTGAAATAAAGTGATCATGTGAGCGTGACTGAATAATCCATCATTTCAGTGGAAGATGAATATATACATTATTAATATAATAGTTAGTATAGGCCTTTGGTTAAGATTGATCGTAACATCTCATATGTCACTTAGCATTACACCATGAATTTCATATTAAACACGAACATGCATTATGTTAATGTGGGTTTTGTTTGGAATAAAATTTCCATTAGTATGTACTCTACGATTCATGAAAGGTCGACCATAATTATTCCATTAGGGTAAGTTAGATGTTATAACATCAAGTCATCATGCGTTACGAAATTGAATCTCATAATTATTATGTAATTAGCCAAATGCCAAAACTGGAAAGGGGACGAGGCGTAGTGAGGGTTAATGTGGGAAGTAGGCAGTTACAGGAGGAAAAAGAAGAAGTTTCCACTGTTGAATCATGTGATCCAACGATTGAGATGGAGGCGAGCTCATACGGTGGTGACTAGTTCTGATGATCAGATCTAATGGATGAGATGTGAGCGGGGGATGAAGACCTAATGCAATCCATTAGTCATTGATGGATGGGAGGGATGCAAGTATAGGTGAGAGAAGGATCGGGCCACGTGTATGGCCTAGGGGGTGCCATGTGGCCCTACAAAAAAATTAAGAAAAAGAGGGAAACATAAGAAAATAGAAATAAGATTGTTAGAGACCGAATTAAAAAAGTGCAAAATATGATAGTTTTAGATCTCATGAGACCTACAAGTTTCATGTTAAATAAAAAGCCAAAATAATCCATGTATAGAAACTGCAATTTTTGAAAGCATTTTAAAGAATAAAACACTTCATTTTAATTCTTTTGTGATTTGTATTTTAAATTTCTTTTTTATGTCAAAACAAAAATATACAACAACTACTCTATTTTTTGTGACTTTAAATAAATAAGAAACATAGAAAATGGAACACATTATTAGGGTTAAATATACATAGAAGTTAGGGTTAATTATGTACAATAGACAATATGTTAATATTAATTAATTAGTGCTATATTTATTGAATTGTTCAAGCTAGTAGACTATAAATAATAAATAATATAATTAATCTCAGATTCATAGATTACACTCTATTCCATGTACTATATTGTATCAACTTTTTCCCAAATTAATCATTTTGAAAATCAAATAAAAATGTTAAAACAAAAATAAAATAAAATTTTGCAAACTTGAAACCAATAAAAAAGAATAAAAACTAAAAAACACAACAAGAGTTTTCGAAGAATAAATTCAATCACAAAATAGATCTTAAAATCCATGTGTACTTCATGCCTCCTTGTGTTCGACTCAGGAACACTTATCTAGTAAATATCAAATGGAAATAGAAGAGAGAGACATTTATCCTTTTTTCCATAATCTACCCTCCCTCTCTCTCTCTTCTATAGTTTTGTTTGATCAACACGCTTCTCTCTGTGGATTGTACAATCGACGACATAAATAACCGCGGGGGGAGCATACTCATCAAAATGCATCGTTGATGGGGAGGCACAATCTATACTTACGATTTGAGATTTTGTGATTTTTCTTCTTATTATTTTGATTGATATTCTAATTTTTCATTTTACAATTTTATTGGTTTTCTCTTGAGTTATTGTGTTTTTCTTTTTAGTATTGATTTCTTTCTCGATCTTCTATCGATTTTTGTTTTCTTTACAATTTTGTGTCCTAACAAGTGATGCAAGGCCTGTAGAATCAACTGACTTCTTCGGTCGATTCAGTTGGAAGCACATAGATCAGATCCTTCTCTACGAGCTGGTTGCAGAAGAGTAGCACAAGTCACTAGATTCTTTTAGATCCATTTTTTTGTTTTCATTGAGAGAGTAGAGGGCACTAGGCCATTTTTTTATTTTGGTGAGAGAATAAGGGGCACTTGTTTGTTTTTCATTTTCTAGAAGGAGTCCCTGAAGGACATCTCAACTTGTACATGAACATTAGACTGTTTTCCTCGGGGGAGGGGGGGTCTATTTCACTAGCTAGTGTTGGGAGACCCCTCACCACAGTTTTTGATTTTTTTCTCGATTTTTGTTTGTTTCTCATGATTTCATAGATCCTAGGGGTGCATTCTTGATTGATTAGATGACTAATATATAACCCACTACCCAAATCCATACTTAGGTGTAAAATAAATCAATTTTGAAAATCAATTCATTCCTACGGTAGAACTATCTTTTCAAGGTTAAGTTTTATCGCCTTTGCATGAATCAGAATTAGATTGAAATTTCCGTGTAGATCACTTGCATGTAGAGTGCTAGAGCCAGGTATGATTTCTACTTATTTATTTGTCTACTTATTTGTTTAATTCTTTTCAGTCATTTTATTTATGTTATTTTCATCTATATTTTTCATAAACTATTATGATGCATCTTTTGTTTCCCCTTTGTTGTGAGTGCCCGACAAACAAGGTAGTGATCCTAAGAGAGACAATGCACCTGAGCGAGGCAGAGGCTAGGAGTTTCTTCATCGACCAATAGGAGAGAGCGCCTGAGGAGGAGTAGGAGTAGAAAACTGTCTTTTTATTTTAGTTTTCTTTCAGTCATTTTTATTCCATTATTTTTGTTGTTAAATTGTAATATTTTTTAGCACTTGCTCTTTTTTTTTATTTTCCACAAAGCCATTAGACTTTGTGATGATTGTTCAGGATCTGTTTCACCAAGTGCTAGTGTACTTGGGGGATCCCATTGTGTTTTTGTTTTTCTCGTATTCTTCTTTTTGTTCCTACCTATTTTCCTCTTTTTTCTTCGTGTTTTACATGATTTGAGTTTTCTGACTTTATTTTTATTTGTTTTGTATGCTTGAGCTACTATATTTAGGATTCTATATCTTGGTTGAGACGAGTAAATAATAGGTCCAAACCCTAATATATTTCATGCACTTATAGTCATTTCGATTTGGATTTAGTCAAATAAATTTGGATCATCCCGATAATGGAAATTCTCGCTAGGGCGATTCATGTTTTCCATTCCACGTGGGTTAGATTTATTTTTTTCATGAATGGATCATTTTGCATGTAGATTGTTGGCGCAAGGTACACATTCTGTCTTTTACATACGTCATTGATTTCCACGTGCATTAGCCTTTCCGACCTTCTTCCCTATTTTTCTGTACTTAGGATAAAAAGGAATTGGAAAATATTGTTAGGAAATTTTATTAAAAAATATCTAGAAAAGTGATAACCTAATAAAATTTGGGATTGGTAATATCACTCGCCCCTAAAAGAAACATTACGATTCACTTTGTATTGGGGAACCCTTAATTGATCACATCTACTTACCTCCAAAAAATGTGAATGAGGATGTTTCCATAAGGATAGAGCCAAAAATCCCTGGACTTACACCCTAAGCACATGTGTATCACTTATAATCACAATTGCAAGAACTTGCCTCTGACCTTAGAAAATTTTTTTAGTGTGCTCCACCTCATATTTCCCTTTGGGCCTAATATAACCCAGCAACCAAGGCAAATGGTTCCACTATTTAGGGAGGTGTAAGGATTTACACTGGGTGATTGGGCAACATCACTTGTGTATTTGAGCTAAGTAATTGTCTGACCCGCTAAACTCTGAAATTGATAAGATAAAGGATCGAACTCCTATGATCTTTATTTGTGTTGAGTTGGTAATTTTGAGGATTTAGTTTGGGTTTGCTTATTAGAATAAAGATCCTTCCGTACACTTTGACTTTTCTTCACTTTCTTCCTCTTGTTTTTACCTTTATATTTCACATCTTCTAGTTGCATAGAAGATGTTAGATTGGAATACGCTTTGTTCAGAATTCACGAACCTATCTCTATACACACCAGTTCATTCGTCATCACATATTCATAATGACTCTCTTCTTGAATTCTCTTCGTTTTCTTTTACTCCATATCTTTCACCAACAAATTCCTAGTTCGAGATGGATTCTAAATCAAACTTTCATTTGAGACTTCAAAATTTCTGAGACTGATCGAGTGCCTTTTAAATTTTCAGAGACTTATTTAGAGGAGTCGATGGCACCAAAATTCAAGGCACCCTTGGTAGACCAGTCTGAGATCAACATTACTATGGTGGCATCCATTCAGGCCATTCATGCACAATTGACAGAGCATGCCAGCTTATAGGAAGGATTGAAAGATATGATCTTAGAGATGAGGAACAATAAAGAGAGGAGAGAGAGAGAAGGATGAGCAGATAGGAGGTGGGATGGGGGAGAGAATTAGAAGAACATAGTAGAGTTCATTGTTGAGCAGAACCATGTTGCGGCTAAGCTCACCCTTAGAGATTCCTACAACCCGGGGGGGACAGATTGTGAATTAGATTCAGGTTCCTGCGGTTCATGGGCATTTCGAGCTGAACCCTAACTTCTTCCACTTCTCCTCATATTCCATGGGCACACTAGCGAGGAGACGTATATACATTTCCAACAGTTTGACTGCATGTGTAGCATGATGCACTACCTTAACATACCCTTAGAGGTAGTGAAGATGTTAGCTCTCCCCTTTAGCCTTGTGAATAAGGTGCTTTATTGGATCAATCATTTAGGATGGGAGGTAGGAACTGTGGCTTTGAAAAGAATGGCGTCTCTGGGTAGCATGGCACCATATATGCTGGAGTCTGCTACTGCTGGACTTGGTCTAGAGTCCTCACGTAGTACACATGCTGAACGATGGGAGGTGCAATGGAACTCTTCTTAATGGAAGTGGAAGAAGAAGACTCAGGTGAGATGTCTTGGATACAATACTAGAAATCTGGCATGCATGAATAATACTAACCACCATCTCCAGATGTGTGGTAATCTCATCCAGTTTGCCCAGCTGCTTCGTTTTCTGTTCGATCACATTAAGTTTCTCAAGTTCTTCTGATTGCTTTTCTATTATATCAACTTTGGATAGTTGATTTTTAATGATGCTCAAATCTGAACTATTCACCCTATACACATCATGAGATGCCATCATGTTGAGAGTCTTATGGGGAATAGAAGGTTAAGGATGCTTCTGAAATGTGTGGGAAGAAAATAGAGCTGTGGAGTTCTCCACCATTTTCTCAAAGATCTACCAAAGTATGTCTCATCCTTATTGAAATGTGAACACCCAGAAGCGACATCTACTAATCTTTGATTACTAAGCTCAAGACCCTAAAATAGTTCTGCACTAGGCTCATCTTTGGAATACTGTGATGAGGGAACTTCTCCAACAAATCTTTGAAGCGTTCCCATGCCTCGTAAAAAGGATCTTGGGACATATGGGAGAAGTTGGTTATCAATGACTGCATCTGATTTAATCATCCTGTGAGGTAGTATTTGTTGGGCCATGTTATTTTATATAATTGCATTTATACCCCTGCTAGTGTGGATACCATTTTAAAATGTGGAAATTTCATGTATGTCCCTAGATCTGCTTAAAGTGTTATTATGCCTTGATATTTCTAAAAATTGCAACTTGATCCTTGTATTGCATATTTAATTTTATAGTTGTATTTTAATGATTAAAAATATTATTTTGCATGTAGAAATCATAGGAAATATATATTAAGTTCCTGGAACATATTATATCACATATACTTTTTGGAAGCAATTAAAATTATCATCTTATTTATAAAAATACAAAATATTACATTTTCTCCTATTTAACATTTAAAATCCATTAAAATACAAATGTGTTTGAAAATGTTCAAAAAAATCTAGTGTGTTTATCTAGCTATATTTGATTTTCTGACAAAGTATTTTAGGAAAATATTAACTAAAACTACTTAAAATGAAAAAAACACTTAAAACCTTATAAAAATTCAAAAAGTCACAAAAAATGTTTTCTAAGTTTTGAATTTTCATTATATTATATAGTATTCAACAAAATCGAATCTGTGCTCAATCTAATTTGATAGATATTAATTTAGCTCATTTCAAGTTCCCTGATTTACTATTTTGTTTATTTTATGTATTCCTTTATTTGAAAATCCATAAAATTATTAAAAATATATCAAAAATAGAGAAAATTTATAAAAACCCAAAAATATTTTCTTTTTGAGTTTTTGAGTTTATTTATTTGATATTATCTTATAATTTATTTTGCAAATTAAAATTTTAAAATTCGATAAGTTAAAAACAACAAAAGATTACATAAAAATTAGAACTCCACAAAAATATTAAAAAATTAAAAACATATAAAAAATACTAAGTTGTTTATTTATTTTTTGTTTCTCTACCTCGTATGTTCCTGTGTGGTTTGATCCCTATTGCTTGCATATTATACACATTCTTTATTGGGTATAATAAGTTTTAACTCACCTATATTACTTGCTTAATCATTGTTGTGGGCTAATTGTTGATTGACTCAAGTTGAGTGTTGAGAGCCAAGGGAGGCACCGATACAACGATTGTCGAATACGAATTGTCAGACACCACACCCTTCGAGATCGGACATTAAGTATCCGACGATACGATCCTTCAACTATGGACACCATAGATGATATTTACTATGAGTAGATGACACCTCAGAAACATTCTCCATCGCTCTAAAAAGGTGGGCAATTCCTCTCTTTCAAAGCATGCTTGTTCGTCCTAATAGTTATCTTGCCTTAAGAATTGAAGAAAGAGAATAGTCTAGAGAAATTATTTCTCTTGGATATCTAGTCTCTTTCACCCTACACGTTCATATTGTCAAACCTCTATTCTTCTCTCCATTAGTGTGGCCTTGTGGAGGAGAATAGCGTATCCTTCTCTGTGCTCCTCGTACTTGAAGGGGGAAAAATTTTGTATGGCAAAATCAAGAGCATGATCAACCTTACATAGGCAAGATCAAGAAGTCGACACTGAAGTTCGCAGGAAGCTACACGACTCATCATCGTGTCCACGAGAGAAGCAAGCGCATATCCGACTTGATTCGAGAGGTCTCTTACTTTAGAGACTCACGCTTCAAGAGGTAACCATTATCTCATCTCTATATTCATTATAATATATGAAACCACCTGAGAAATTTTTTTGCCTAAATTAATGATTTCACAAAACAGAAATTCATTGTGCTAAATTTGCTTGTTCATGTGATGGATGATCAATTTTTTTGCAAATTGTTGGCTATATTTTCCACATTTTTTCGTGATGTGAAGTTCATAAAGTTTTATTTACTTCGTTCAGCATGCCCATCCTGACCTTCTACCCAGCCCATCAAATCCCAACCTAGTTCCATGCCCAAACTTCCAATGGGTGGGTTTGGGACCTATCTTGTCCCATTGCAATACTCGAGATGGGCTCGGGTTTCGATTGGCTTGAACTCGAAGCCTGAGAGTCATCCCACTCACTAGCTCGAGGGAGACCGACCTACCAAGTCAGGCCTCCTATAGGACTTATATTATACATAATACTTGTATTTATTTTTACTAATAAATAAATCCATGAAAACAAATTTAAAAAGTATTTATATCTTTTAATTTATTCTTTATATAATAAAATATAAAATAACATGTGCCATTGTGAAATTGAATAATTAAAAATATACATATCTTGTATACATGTATTTTATACCTATAAATAATGGTTTTTAATTAATTTGACTTTTAATATAAATTATTCTATTTATTAAAATCACCAGAAAATAGTTTATTAAATTATAAATATATTTTATCAACTTCTAATTTAAAACCATTTTTTATTTATTATTTAGCTATTTCTATTTATTATATTATTTTTGTCTTATTCCTATTCTGTCTTATTCGAATTGGGCTCCCATTGACCCAAATCTAAATCGTTTGATTGCGGCTCAACTCTCCCACCCTCTCTTTTTACCCTCTTCACCGCAAACCCATTTCTTCAGCGATTTATCCTGCTTGATTCCTAACACTATTTGACCTAGTTCTTCGCCTACTGATCCATCTTAGGTACGAGATCCGCGCCCATCTATTTTCCTCCAGATCTGAGTCGTTTTGCGCCTATTCTTTCGATCTTCTCGAGCCATCTTCTTTGGCCTTTAAAAGCCATTCCAGATCTCCATTTCTCGATTTGATCTGTTTTTGTCCATCTTTTCCCCGAGCTTGAGTGGAGTGGATGTATCTCTTTGTGACGGGAGGAGATACCAACAAGTGGGAGCGCGAGAGGGAGATTGAGACAAAATACCGACCACCAGCTGAGCATCTCCAGTTGTGTTAAATCTTCCTGCGCGGTTTTGGTTCTGTTGAGGATAGAACATTCAAATCATTTAGAGTGTTTAGTTTTAGATCCGTAGCTTAGGTAGTTTAGGTTAAATTTTGACCTTTGTTTTCGATGTTGCAATGTTGCTGCTTTTTCATTCCCCGATCAGAACCTGCAAGCTCCAGTCACCTGCACCGTGATTTGGACCCGATCCTATCTCATAACCTCATCCCCAATCCTTCAGCTTCTTCACGATCCTACCCATAACCTGGTCATCTTAGATCGGATCATTTGATCAAATCTAAGACTTTGATCTCAATCCCACACATGTAGGAGATAAGATCCATCCACCACCATGTTTTTATCCATATTTGATGTTGAATAACACATCGAACAAGGTCCTTGAGCTTCGAGCATTGTGCAATAATCCATGTTGGAGCGATTTGGAGCAAGATCAGACCTCATCTGGTGAAGGCACAAATAGACATAGAATCTTCAACTCCAGTTCTCATCTCGACAAGATCTTAACCTCGATCAAACTTCAAGGAGACATGAAATCAAGTCAGGGATCCTCAGCACCATCATAGCTTCGGTCCAAGCCCGATTGAGATTTAGATCAGGTCATTTGGAATCCATCTATGCGACCCTGCAACGAAGTTCATACAGAGGCTTCTGTTGACGTCCGATAAAGAGTAAGCTTCCAAATCGAATCTAAACCGCATGTTAGTGCCCAAATGCGAGATGTGGGATTAGATCTGAAGATCAATCTTGATTGCACGCCGCTTCAAAGTCGCATGAGCTCTGCACATGCTTGGTGGCTTTTACATATTTTTCCTATTAGGGCTCCTATTTGCTTTTTAGTCCATGTGTGTTGTTTTGAACGACTAGAATAATTTACCACTAACTCCTTGTGATTGTTTTATTTATTTACTAATCCAATTGAACTGACCTCACGTGCCTTTTGTGGTTAAGTTACAATATTTCTCCTGAAATTTATGTGTTAATAAAAGCATGCAAGTTTTCGTATAATTACAATATCGCCATGTTCTGCTGTGCGTGTGAAATCTTCACATGATTTATTGGTCATATTGCATATTTTATCCTGATCTTCTTCTTTTGTTATTAAACTGCATGTTTAGTTTCTATAAATTCTGTTTATTATCCTGAATTGTTGCATTTCTTTTAATATTTTTATTGCTTGTATTAGTTAGTTCTCACTGTTTAAAAAATTAATAAAAAATATGTTAAGTGGTTAATAATCAGATCTACTTACAGCATCAGTATGTTAGTTTCGAAACTTATTTTATTTTATTATTTTAAAAATAAAAAAAACACATTTCTCACTATTTCATATTTGAAAACTCATAAAAATTTTGAAAACTAATTGAAAATTTTAAAAAATATTATTGTATCTTAATTTCACTATAGTTTATCACATATACAAAAATCATATAAAAATAATAATAATAAGCTATTAAAACGTGAATATTTGGAAAACTTTATAAAATCATATAAAATCAAAGAAAAATCAAAAAATATGTTTTTGATCTTTTTTAAAGCCTAATAAAATACTTTTATAAGAAATGAGTTTCTAGCAAATTTGATTTTATTTTATACTCTAAAACACCAAAAATAGTAGCTTAATTTTCCTTTAAAGTTATTTTCAACTTTAATTCAATATAAAATATATAAAAATATAAAATACCATAAAAATCACCATAAACAGAGAAAAATATTGAAAACAACTTTATTTCATATGTTCTAAAAAAATCTAAAATGATATTTTTCACACTTTGTATATATATATTGTTCATAAATTAATATTCAAAATTTAAAATACAAAAAATTGCCATTAATATCAAATTAAAAGTAAATATAAGAAATATAAAAATATAACATTTCAAATTAAAAATCTATAAAATTTCATTAAAAATATTGAAAATCCTTAAAATTATAGAAACCTCCCAATTAATAACTTCACACACTACTTAATTGAAAGTTTGTCTCCTTTAGTTGACACTCCCCACACTTGCCATTACACATTTGTTAGGAGTATAAATAATTCAATCAAAAGAGACTTCCCTCTTTTTTTGTTGAATCACATTTATAACAATAATGACACTACTTTTTCTTTGAGAGTAGTAAGTTGAGGGTTTATGATCCATCAACCAGCCCCACCCCAATCCTCGACAACCTGCTAGGTGCCAAACCCCCTACCCTATCCCTCTCCACCGCCTGCCTCCCTCCTTCGACCACCTCGACGCTCGTGACTCTACCCCATCCTCTCAGTAGGCAAGAGGTCATCGGTGCTCCTCGCCTCTTTCCCTTGAGGTCCCTTTCCGCCCACCACCTACCGCCTCCCCCCTTCCTTCCTCCGGCAACAACCCTGGAGCCCATGCCTTCCTCCCTCCCTTTGTAGTTCCTCCACATACTCCACCCACCGCCTATCTCCATCATTCCCCTGCCCTCTCCTAGCAGCTAAGCCAATAGGCAGCACGATGCCCGCACCCCCCCTCTTGCCCTCCATCCCTCCTTTCTACCAACCAAGTCGAGCATGTCAACCGCTACCTCAAGGAGTCTGTGCAATGGAATGGATCACATTGACCAGTGGAAGCATGCAATAATATATTGCATGATCGAATCATTATCGAAAACATGCATGGCAATCAATAACCAAAAGAAAGTTTCATCATAAAATCCCTTCAAACTTAGAGTTCCATTATTACAACACTAACAAGAGTGTACTAGTAAAAGGAAATTAAATTGTTGTATAACATGACTTTTATTTGCAGTGGGTATACATCTATCCACCACAAATCATGTAATTATCCATACCACACAGAAAGTCTCATTGAGTTGTCGCATGAAATTGAATGCACAAGTAAACTTGTTCTTCACCTGAAATTGACAAAATATGATTTTTCATGAGCCTAATGCCAGATGCATCGGGGTTTATGCATGGAAATTCTAACGGTCTTTTAACTTGTTATATTGCATGTACTTCAATTTCCATGAAAAATATCATTATGTACCTAATTGTTCTCATGCATGTCTAAATTTGTTCACTAACATATGCGTATTTTGGCTTCATTCATAAATAAGGGTATACATATGTAATATGCATAACAATATATATGGAAAAATGGGGTTGTCCCCGTCCCATTTTTCGTTATTTTTTTATTTTTTTGAAAAATATCACCATGTATATTCATCCCTATATCTCTCCTATATGTCATTCGAATTTCATCAGAAACAGAGACTCCTACGGCCTCCATCGAGATGGTGTCCATTTAAAAAATCCTGTTACCGCTAAAAAATGACTGTCTGGATGGAGGTCATAGGAGTATCTGTTTCTGACGAAATTTGAATAGCATATAGGAGGGATATAGGGATGAATATACATGACGATATTTTTTTTTAAAAAAATAATAAATGTCGAATACGACGCGGGGGCAACCCCATTAAACTCAGATATATATGGGAGCCGGGAGCCTGCACCCGAAGGATTTACTTTATATATTAAGAGGAATATGTGTTTCAAGTTTCATGCAAAACAAACATTCCTAACATCCATCTACGATGGGTCATTTTCAGCAATTCTAGATCGTTAAAATTTGATGATCTTGATGGAGTTGATATAAGTCTCAAATTAAGTTGAAATTGGAATGACACCATGGTGATATATAGTGATCTGATTATCCAAAGTTTCATTAAAAAAACATGAAAAAATGGCCCGGGTGTAGGTAGTTACCTATACCCCCGGGTGTAGAATCCCTTCTCTCTCTATATATACATACACACATACACACACACATACACACATATAACATACATTTCTTTCATCTTGTGGTCCATATCTTATAATATTAACGACATGTACATATTTCATTTGTCATATAATCACTTTGTATGTTAGCCTCTTTAAGCTGATTTTGCATGACTTATGATGGTTTACTTTTTTAAAACTATTTCTTGTATAATATGTAATGATTTATTTTTTATTAAATAATTTTCTTACATAACTCGTAATGATTTACATTTATAAACCATCTTTTGCATAACTTTTTATTTACTTATCTTATTACATTTTCAACTATGCCACTGCGGTCCATGGCATGACAGTTTAGCTACAACTATAGAGGAATTAACTTTTGCCTCAATGATACCTTGGAAACCATACGTCCTTTGACAACATTACACCTTGGGATGTCACAACCCCGTGACGGGTGTCCATCTGACTCTTTATGAGTATGTAACTTAAATCTTTATTTTTGGTAATTGGATTAAATCATATTGTTATGATTCATTAGCTATTTAATAATTGGTACTACTAATCCACCGTTACTTGCATTTAATTTTTCACATCGTTCTATTTAGTCTTTTTCGTATTACATTGTATCATCTAAGATAGGCATATTAGAGTAGTAATAACGTTATTAACATAACACCAACAAAGGATTTTGGGGGTGTGAAATTTAGTTTGTTTACTAATCAGGTAAATGTTAAGAAGATAACTGTACTTGTTAAAGGTATAATCTAGTGATGGTAGAAACATCACATTAACAGGTGTATCATACACTAAAATATATGAATAAAAAGATTGGCTTTATCCCAATCCTATCTCAATATTAAGAGGAATGCATAAATTTTATGTGTAGGTACGCACATGTAACAAATTCAACATTACATCATCAGCCAACCAGATTCATTTCTAGATAAATAGAAAAAAAAAGCGAAACAACATGTAAACTTGTAGACATTGTGAGGGATCTTTTCGAGGTACGGCTTGCGCTTTGGTTGTGAGAGAGAACACGGATAGAGAGGAGAGATGGAGAGAGGGATGAGGGGCTCCCGATGTCGAGGTTCTAATGATGTATTTTCTCGTCCTTAAGGGAGGTTTATATAGGGCGTGAGCCCTCGCATCGTCCGCGCCTACCTCCACGTCCGGGTGGTTAGACTCGCCAGGAGATCCGATCTTGCGTAACCGTCGTTGACGGTTTTGACCATCCGGTCATCCGCGTGACTCGTTCTATCATCTCCCACTTGACCGAAGTGGTCAAAACATATATACTCCCACTATTTGTGTGGTATATACATGGAGATTTATCATGTGAGGATCATTATCTATGGAACCTCTTTCTTGACTCACACATTCCTGAGCCACATTAAACCAACATGTTTAATGTATGTTGCTGCTGCTATTTTCTTGGTTAGGAAGTCAGCCAACATGTCACTAATAGGTATGTAGGTTACCGTGATTTTTCGCTTCGCTGCTATATCTTGTATAGAGTTGTATTGGATCTCAATGTGTTTCCTTTAGAAGTATTAGCCCCACTATTAATCAAGTTTATCGCAGCTTGATTGTTATAATTCATTTCAATTGGCTCTTTGACCAATTCAAGGCTTAGATTAAAACACATGATCCATACGACATGAGTGGTGGCCATGCTACATGCAACGTACTCAGCCCCCTGTGTATGCCGAGATACACATCCTTGTTTCTTGCTACCCCAAGAAAAAGCTGCATCACCAAACATGAACAAGTAACCTGATGTGGATTTTCTATCATCCACATCCCCTCCGAAATCGGCATCAGAATAGCCTACCACTTCGAGCGATTCTTCTTGATACACGAGTTTCAGATGCACTGTCCCTTTCAGATATTGAAAAATCCTCTTTACAGTTTCCCAATATGCTGGAGCGGGATTGCTTTAATATCTATTGACTAAGCTTACTGGATAAGCTAAATCAGGTCAAGTACACATCATTGCATACATTAGACTTCCCACCGTTTGTACATATGGTAGATCTAAAGGTTTCTGTCCCTTTCCGGGACACTGACTTTTACTTAGTTTCTTTCCCATCACAAGTGGTGTTGGAGCTGGAGTGCTATTCTGCATTCTAAATCTCCTTAATATAGTATGCAAATATCTTTTCTGACTAAGGCTCAATGTCCTTGAGTCCCTATCTCTTTTTATTTGAATTCCACGAACATAGGATGCTTCGCCCATGTCTTTAATCTCAAATTCATTGCTCAATTTTCTGTTTGATTTCATTGAGCATTTGTATGTCATTACCTGCAAGTAGAATGCCATCCACATACAATGATATGATTGCAAACCTGCTCCTACTCTTCATGACATACACACAATTATCTAATTTATTTGAAACAAATCCAATTGAATAACTTTCTAATGAAATTTGAGATACCATTGCTGTGAAGACTGCTTTAAGCCATATATTGACTTTCTTAACTTGTAAACCTTTTTCTCCTAACCTTCAACTTGAGATCCATCAGGTTATTGCATATAAATCTCCTCCTTTAATTCTCCATTAAGGAAGGTTGTCTTCACATCCATTTGGAACAATTCCAAATCCATATATGCGACTATGGCTAAGAACATCCAAATAGATGCAAACTTAACCACTGGTATATTTCCTAGAACTCTAATCCAGCTTGCTGAGTATAACTCTTGGCAACTAATCTGGCTTTGTATTTGTCAACAATACCATCGACTTGATACTTCTTCTTGAATACCCACTTACATCCTATAGATTGCTTACATTCTGGCAAATCACATAATTCCCAAACATCGTTTCGCTCGATTGAGTTCAACTCATCCCTCATGGAGGTCGACCATGATTCTGACTCAGACAAAGCCATAACTTCATCAAAGGATATGGGATCTATATAATTCGTGATATCCTCATCCACGGTGTAGCACTACGCCTCGCATCCATAGAAATAGTAATCTTCTATCCATGCGGGTGGTGTTCTGGGTCTCTTATTGCTGATTATACTCGTGGGTTGTGTGGGTCTACCCACTTATTCTAAAGGATCATCGTGTTCCATAGGTTCATTCTATACATTTGGATGATCAATATCATCCTCAAGTTCTTGTATAATGTTCAAGTCGTCTTCATTGTCCTGTAGGACAATCAAAGGATCTGATTCCTCTACTTCATGCTCCTTTTCTTGATGAATTTCAAGAAAAGTTGCATCACGCCTTTCGATCAGACCCTTAGTTTCATGGAAGAACCTATATCCTTTAGAATGTTCACTGTATCCAATAAACTTGCATTTTAATGTCCTGAAGTCTAGCTTATCCCTAAGTTGACTCGGTACCATAACATATGCAACACATCCCCATTTCCGGAGATGGTCTAACTCGGACTTTCTGCCATTCCATATTTCATATGGCGTTAATTCTACGGACTTGGTGGGAATTTCGTTTTGTTTATAGTTCGCAATCAACATTGCCTCTCCCCAGAATTTCTTGGAGAGTCCCGAGTGTGAAAGCATACATCTTACTGCATTCATCAAAGTTCGATTCTTTCTTTCTGCTACACCATTTTGTTGTGGTGTATAAGGTATTGTAGTCTGCCTACAAATGCATGTCTGAATACAGTAATCCTCAAACTCCTTTGAGGTATATTCCCCATCTCTATCTGTCCTAAGAGTCTTGATTGGTTTTCTCAATCTTGTCTCTACTTCCGTCTTATATCTCTTAAATATTTCAAGTGCTTCTGACTTTCTTCCTAAGAGATAGACGAGAACTTCGAGTAGTCATCAATGAATGTTATTAAGTATTCCTTATTTCTATGTGTGTTGACGCTCAGTGGTCCACATATGTCTGAATGGATCAAACCTAGTAACTTTGTTGACCGTATTCAGGTTGGGAAGGATCTTCTCGTCATTTTACCGGTCAGATAGTGTTTGCAGAACAATGTCCTTGCACCCGTGATCTTAGGAAACAAATTTGCTTTAATCATTTGATCCATCTTAGAATTTCCTGGATGACCCAGTCGCATGTGCCACAAGTCAAAAATCAGACAAATAAAACAAAGAATAATCAGAAGCGACATTCATTGATTCCCTAGAATTTATTACAGGAAGACAAAACAGGTCATGCCCGAGTACAAACTTTCCCATCGCATAAACCTTCTTATTCTTGCCTATAGATACACGTTTATTATAAAAGCGGATTTTGAAATCCTTCTTAAGCAACATTGGGACAGATCAGATTCCGACGTATCCATGGGGCATACAATACATCATTCAGTACCATAATGCTATCCCCCAGGTCAAGTCTGTATGTCCCAACACCTTCCACGTCCAGGTAGGTATTGTTCCCCATGAAGATCCTCTGTTCACCTTTGCTCAGCTCCTTGAAGTCCACCAGGCCTTCCTTCCTCTTGACGATGTGTCTGGTTGCTCCAGTGTTGATCCACCATCCATCACTGTCCGTGATGACGGAGTTGCATTCCACGACAGCCGCAAATTCCATATACTTTTTGCCTTTGTTTTCGAACATTTTAGAATTTTCTGGCTTCTTCTTGTTGGGACAATTGACCTTGAAATAACCATATTTGCCGCATTCATAGCAAGAGCCACGTGAATATTTCCATCTCTTTCCCTTAAAATTCGCTTTAGAAGGGCACAACCTTTTCTTTGCGTGAACGACATTTGCTTCTTCTTCTTCCTCAACCTCAAAGATCTCAGCTTTCGTTCTTTACTTTGAGAGGTCTTGCTCGATTGTCAGCTGTACAAGTAGGTCCGTCATCGACTTAATGTTGCCATTCATTTTCAAAGAAATAGCAACCATGTCGAATGACGGTGGGGGACTTCCTAGTATGGCTGCGATCTGCATCCTTTTCGGAATCGCACAATCAACAGCCGCAAGATCCTTGACCATCACGATCATCTTGATCACGTGCTCGAGGACGCTTTTGAATTCCTTTATTCTACACGAGTTGTACTTGTGTAGAAGAATCTGGATGCTCACTTTCGACTTGGAGTGATATTTCTCCTTAACCGCAATCCAGAGCTCGTAAGCAGATTCACATGTCTCAAAGACCCGAATCAAGTTCAAATCCATGTGTGTCAGCATAAAGCTCCTACCCCTATTATCTGTTTTCTCCCACTGTTCGTAGGACCTAATTTCCTCCGAGTTTGTCTATTATGGAATGTATGCTATCGTGTAGCAGGCCAAAGTAGATCTTTCTACTCCAAAATTCATAATTAGTACCATTAAGGTACTCAATTTTTCTTATCTCAGTGGCAATAGTCTTGCTTGTCATATTAAATTTAATGAAATAAAGGTTGGAATGAGATTGAGCAATTTATAAGAGTAAGAAAATATAAAAGTTTTGGGTACGATGGTTATAAGACGGAAGATTAAGATGAAATTATATTTTTAATAACTACGCCAAGGGTTAATTATAGTTAATAAACTATCCTTTTTTAAGTATAATGAAACACAAACAATAAATCAAAGGTTAAAGTTTGTATGAGATCGTGTAATTTTGTGAGAGTAATGAAAATTTTTTTTAAAAAAACTTAACAAAGCAGATGGACAAAGAAAGTAATTTAGGCACTTAAATAATCAAAAGGAATATATAAGGAGATCTACTTCTAGAATTTTAAAAACAAACTTCAAGATAATCAACAAGACAAAGTCCCATTTATTTAACAAACAATGTTTTTATATAAATAAATGAAAGAAAAAAAGTACAGTAACATTTTTATGGTAACAAAAAAGTTTTTAACAAACCCATTTTTTGCTAAAAAGTATATATTAAAAAAACTTATTCAATTAATCAAATCTTGTTAAAAGTTTTGTGGAATGTGATTAAAACAAATACAGGTTCTCACGACGGCAGGTTATCAATCTGAACAAGAGTGTTTTTGTTTTTTGTTTTTATACAACAAACAACAACATAATGAAAAAAAAACAAAATAGAAAATCAATAATGTTGTCGTAAATTTTAAACACAATAAAAAATTAAGCTTTCCTAGTTAACAAAAGAATAGAAAGATAATTAGCAAATCGTTTTTTATTAATATATAAACGTTGCCACCAGTAAAAAGGTAGTCCAAAAACTCACGGTTAAAAAACACACACACAAAAAAAGTGTGTAAAGGGCACTATGCTTCATAAAAAACGAAGGACACTGATGTAAATAAAGAAAATGAACCTCTAACTTTGTTATGGTTTCAGGTCCGGTGGAGAAGCGACAGCCGCCTTGGAGAGAACGAGAGGGTGGCAACAATTTCGACAATGGAGCTCCTCCTTCCGATGGCCATTGACGCGGCCGGCAACATCGTGAGGGGCAAGATCCGGGCTCTGATACCAATGAGGGATCTTTTCGAGGTACGCCTTGCGCTTTGGTTGCGAGAGAGAACAATGATAGAGAGGAGAGATGGAGAGAGGGATGGGGGGCTCCCGATATCGAGGTTCCTATGATGTTTGTCTTTTCCCCTCCCTAAGGGAGGTTTATATAGGGCGTGAGCCATCGCATCATCCGCCCCTACCTCCACGCCCGGGTGGTTAGACTTGCTGGGAGATCCGATCTTGCGTAAACGTCGTTGGCGGTTTTGACCATCCGGTCATCCGCATGACTCGTTCTATCATACATCACATTATCTCTTTTATGTCCGTGGAGCATGAGTTACGGTGCAGCGTTCTATTTGTTGATGAAGTCCAAAGCGAATGGAAATTCTTATGATGGAATTATAGGTATGCTTATTCTTTAATGATCGCGGATATGTATCAAACCTAATTTTTTTGTTTCATAACTAGAAAATGATCGATAGAACCCTTTTATCCTGACTAGAGCTTCGCTTAGAAAAGGTTATCGATCCAACACAGATCAATTTTAAGCCTTCTCGATGGAACATGATCGCTGAGGGTATTGTTCTAAGATGATTTCACATATACAATTAGGATTTTTATTAGTTGTATCCCTCTAAGATATTGCAATGCCAATTATGTCCTTTCCTTTTTAGGAATATCAGTTGTACCCCCAACTTCTTGTCATTTTATCAGTTGTGTCCCTCGAGTTAGTTATCGTCCATCTCCAATGCAAACAGACGTTAATTTTGAGGACACTATGGGAATTAATTGTAATAAGATGGACTATAATACCCATCCCTGACTTCTTCCTCCTCCTCCCCCATCATCTTCATCTTCCTCCTCCTAGCCTCTTGCTCCTCCAGCTCCCCTCTCCCCCCCCCAGCGCCTCCCTCCATCCCCATGGCCCCCCATCCCCTCCGTCCCAAGCTCCTCCACCACCAGCGCACCTCCCCCCTCATCCATCCCGAGCTCGTCCCTCCACCAACTCCTCTCCTTCGCTCCAAATTCCTCCCCCCTCCGCCCCGAGCACCTGCCTTCGCCCCAAGCTCCAACCCCCCTCCTCCTCCGCCACCTCCTCCATCCAGAGTTCATCCCCCCATCTCTTCCGTCCCGAGCTCCTCCCCTTGCCCCCCACATTTGTTTAGTTAAGATAAATTTTTGATTGATTGATTCATAAAAGTTCATCGAAAAATGTAATAAAATTCACCATTTGATCCACATTGAGTGATATATCCGTGAAAATGCAAATTTTTTAATGATTTGATGGATGCATGAAGGTGTAATTAAGAGAGAGAAATTATGGAGAGAAAGGAAGAAGAACTAATGGAGGAGGAAGAAGATGAAGAAGAAGAAGTCTGGACAATTATATCCATTTAACTGCACCATGATTTGAAAAAATCATGGTGAAGTCAACTCATTGATGGTTAAATTAACAGAGGGGCACAAATGATAGAACAACAGGAAGTCGCGGGCACAACTGATATTCTCAAAAAAAAGAAGAAGGGTATAACTGATATTGAAATATCTCGGAGGGGCACAACTGATAAAAACTCATACAATCAAATATCTTATTCCGATGATGATAATTACGTATAATCTTATGTACCTTGTGCTCAAAGATTCTCTTCCCGTCACGGCTCCTTCGAGTTACGTGTCCGCATTCTTCTTCATCCATTCGATGTCGCCGTCTCCTGTGACAAACATGAATCTCCTCTGAGGCATTCTCTCTAAATCTTTCTCTCTCTCCCTCTCTCTCTACGGCTCACATTGATATCATAAAGTGCCGAAGAAATCAGGAGGAGGATGGAATTTTAAGGCTATCAAAAAGGGAGATTTAGTGGACTATTTCAATGCATTAATTGGCCAATGAATATGACAATAAGTGGAAAGGAAATGGAAGGTAGAAAAGTCACCCGTTAGGTAATTGTTACGGGTGCTGGAGTTTGGAATAGCTTCCATGCCATTCCTCCTTCTTCCTCCTCTTCTTTGGTAAGAAAAAATTTCCAATAAAATAAGCATGGAAGAAGAATTTTTTTTTCTTTGGGCTCTGTGTATCAAGGGCGGCTATGTGATGAAAACCAATAATCTCTTAACTGGGCCGGGTCGACCCAAGACCGGCCCAAGTACTACCAGGTCAGGCTTGGACTTGAATTGATTTTCCATATTTATTCAGGCTTAGGTACTCGGCCCGTGAGCCCGCTGCCTTAAACAGGCTCGGGTTGGGCAACGGCGTACCCGACCGAATCGGGATTGATGCCCATCCCTATCTTCACGTGAGCACATCACGAGCTTCTCGTTGGATTAATTATATATAACCTCATATAATCTGCTATTTGTGTGTGCCTTTAAGCTGTCTTTTATTGCAGATTGGTCTCTCGTTAGGGACTCAATTGCATCAAGCTGTCAAGTTTTTTTATTAGAAATACAACCCTAGACACGTAGGCTGATTTCAGACTTCGAGTTTTTTTTAAAAAAAAAAATCAGACTAAAAGTCGACTTCATCGGAAAACTTTTGGTTTGCTTTTTTTATTGGATTTCATTTGGTTTTATGTTGATTTTCTAAAAGTAGGGCAAGTTTGTTGGTCTGTGTACTTCTTTTCTTCTTACTTTACACTTCTATTTCTTTGACATTGTTGCATGCACTCACTTCACATCACAGTTCACTTTAGTGTCAATTAAACACAGCACTCACTTCTCTCCACATTCACTTCACACTGTGACGAAGTTTTTTACGTACTTCGCATATCACTCAACATTTTCACTTTCCCCGATACTTGCTATATAGTATCAATTAATTAAAAAAAACTACAAATTCACAAGCATAAAATTCACAAAAAAAATAAAAAAATATATAAAAAAACCAAAAAATACACGCTTCACTTGAGACACCGACCACTTTTGCACGAACGCACCTAGAATCTCTCTCACTCAGCTTCACACCTTTCTGATTTCAACAGTCCTATGCCACCCTCTATACACCATTTTAATAATATAAATATAAATCAAATTAACCCATGTTCGAAGACTTCACTTCTCGCACTAAGTCGCACAACGATACAATCCACCGCCTCAACACTCAGTCGGATTGAGCGTTTCCGGTGGGGCTGTTTTACAAGTATATACTTTTACTAGACCAGATGAATATTTAAGTTTCTATGATATTTTTCGTGCATTTTCTGCTGATCCTTTTATTTATTTCTTTGCGACAATTTCATTTGATCCGACGTTGAATGTGTCAGTAATCCAAGTTACCTACCTTGATAAGAAATTTCAACAATATTACCTTTCTTCGTACATACAAATACAATATTCAAATTGGCAGTGCTGCCACTACTGGTGCATTACATGTGCATGTTGGCAAAGTGCGGATGGCGTCACCTCGAAGGTTCTCTCTCCCATGCCATGAAGGGATGGATTAGTCGAAGAGAATGTGCTTGCTGGTCCTCTTCCCTCCCTGGTAATCTGGACAGGTCTATACTGATAGGTCTGCCATCTCTCTCTTCCATATGGAAAGAAACCCACCAACTGGATGTGTCAGCTGAGCTGAGAGAAGAAGCCTTTCCCTCTGCTGCCATAGCGATACCACAGCGACTTCAGCAGATCTTGACCTGCACTGCACCCCAAGAGAGAATCCTATGAAAAGATCAACATAGAGGCTTGTCAGATGTGGAACCTCAGCACACAGTAGTTAGACAACTATTGTTTTACTCGCTTACGAAAGATCGTATACTTATTTTAATTACCTATATGTTGCACATGATCCTAGACTACGTTAACCAGCTTGTCATGCTTCAATATATTATACCTTCTTCTTAATTATTGTGGTAAGCCTGAATATTCGATTTAGTATGATATGGTGTTCCATTTAGAGGCCGTTCCGATTTGGGGTTAACCTTTTTTTTTGGAAGTTTACGTCTAAAATCTCCCTTTCACTTGTGGAGCTTACTTTCTTTATTTAAGCATTAAATAAATTACTTTTCTTCCATCCATTCCATAAAAAAAATAATATGTGATACCATCATATCATCTAAAAATTATAAACTACTCAATTTATGCTCACTTTTCCAAAATCCAATACAATCATATCATAATAACTACTCATGTTTTCAAACGTCAATACAATCACATCACAACAACACTACTCTTATCCAAACACCAAAACACAAAAATGATTTACCTTCCCTCTAGTTTAACTCGGGCCAACCCGGTAACCAAATGCACTCTTAGGGGCCGTTCCGTTGCTGGGGTAAACTCCTCTAACCCACCCCTTTCTCTCTCACATGGGCCCCACTTTTTTATCTTTTTTTTTAAAAAATTAAATAAATCAATTCTCCATAATCAATTCCATCAAAAAATAATATATTACACCATCATATTATATAAAAATTATAAACTAGTCCACTTCTACTCACTTTTCCAAATTTCAGTACAATCACATCACAATAACTACTCAATTTTTTAAACTACAATACAATCATATCACAACAAATACACTTCTCACCCACCCCCAGTTTAACCCTCTATCCAAACACCAAAACACAAAAACAGGTTACCGTCTACCAGTTTAACCTGCCTAACCCGCATACCAAACACACCCTTAGTATCAAGGATTTCAAAATCGAACCAGGCATCAAACTAATCAGGTGTGGATTTTGGCTGATCCCATTCCAATGTATTCGACAAAGTCGAACTAGCGATGATTTATGAAAAAGATAAACAAAAACTGAGTAGTTACAAAGTAGGTTTGGTTCTGTTGACTTGTATATTATGTATATAGGTAAACAAGTCTAAATGAGAGACCACTTACCCGGTCTCCTTTATATATTGTAGTCATCCACACTTCATTAAAGATTAATAAAGTGAAGAGAGGAAGGTTAGGGTTTGAGAGACCTCGTGATTTTTCTCTCATTGTAGGGATTCTACCTAAATCTTTAGTACTTATTTTGGGTTTGTTTATTGATCGATCTAATAAGTTTTTATGGTCAATTGGGTCAAACTGAGTTTGCACTACAACAATACATATCTATAGCGACAATTTTTTTTATGAATAAGACAACGAATAATTCGTCACAATTTTATATTGTGACAAATTCGTTATTCGTTGTGAGAACCGTCATTAAATAAGCTGTTGTTAAAATTTTACCAACGATTATTAATCGTTGCGAGATTCAAAATCTCAACGAATAAAAATCGTCAAGAATTACTTTACAACGGTTAAGAAGCATCATCATTTGAACATATCAACAGTTTTTTCTGTTAGTATGTACATTTTATAAATTGACATTTATTATGAATAACAACTTTCTGTCACGATATATAAATGTGTAGGTTCATCAGGGATATCATATTTAATTATGCCTATACAGTTTCAAATGCGTGACTAATTGGATTTTCAGTTTTACTCAATCCAAATTCAACCTATAATAATTTTATCCACATTAACCTACAACGATTTGCATAGAAGCTCAAATTATCAATATTCTATTCAAGGGGACTAACACTAAAAATCTCCGGACTTGTAAACAATCACTAGAAATCTCAAATGATATACCTTAATCAATCATTTAATCAAGCGGATAATACATAAACAAAACATAGTATTTTTCACTCCATATCATTTACCCTATATTTTAAAAATTAGAGTAAGAATAACAACAACTCTGATGTTTGTTATTCCTTGCTTCAGGGTCACCTTTGCTCATGTCAAGGATATCTTCTGACAACACACTGAATGAAGCTTTCTACAAAATAATTAGACATAATCAAACAAAATATGATCAATTCCTACAATCACAATTGACTACAAAAACTAGTGCACCAAACCTCGGTGAACATGCTTGGGAGACTTAACACAATATATAGCAACAATACAAATATTACTTTAAGATATAATGCCAATTGCATACCCATTGAAAACATGCACATGTATGCTTAATCCAGCAACACCTCCCCAAAACTTTATTATATCAATAGTAGAAAATAAAAAATCCAAGTTAAACATGTGATCAAAATCAAAGAAATTAGCATTTACTTCTTACCATCAATTTATCAAATCAACAAAATCTAGGAAGTTATTAGGATGTACCCAAAACATGGGTTTCTTGATTAATTATTATAAAGGCAGAATTAATACCCAGATGCTGAACTTGTTTCCTAAAAAAGCAGATTCGTACACAAAGGCTACATGATTTAATCCTTCGATCACTTAAACACATCAAACTATATTCCCTACACTGGTCAATAATTACATATTAAAATTTATGCCTCCAGATGATATCATAAACATCAAAGCTAAATGAGTAAATTTAACCTTGATTGAAACAAATTATTCACTTCGGCAATGGTACACTGGTCCGCTTTCAAAAGTAGGTGAATTCTTCTTTGGGAGATTGTTAAACTTGGAAAATGAAAATATCATCTAAATTCATATTAAAAATAAATATCCAACAGTTCAAAATTTGGATACATCTAAATACCTCCATGCTTGGATTCATGTCTATGTATAAATGTTTTTCTGAGCTGTAAAAGATAAAATAAGATTCATAGTTGTATTAATATAAAGCAATACAAATAAAATTCCTTGTAATTTTGAAAGACAAAACCTGGTTAAGATAAATAAATCAAAGCAATCATTCTATTTTCCTATTAAAGGTGCAAATGAACTTTTATTTCAATCATATGTATAAAATTTAAAATTTATTCTATAAATAAAAATAACATTAAATATTGGCACCTCACCTTTAAATTTGATTAATGTTGCGTTGAATTGGATTAACCTCTCCCCAACATTTTTAAAAAAAACTTAGCAAAAATTGAACTACCGATATAATAAGCAATATTTTTTAAATAATTTACTATAATAGTAGATTTGTTGCTGACATATTGATAAGACTTCTAGAAGGCTGATTTTGAAAGTGTTCCTATAAACATATAATGTATATTATGAAAATCTCACCTCCAGTTAGTGTTCATAACTAGAAGTTATACATCTATATTACGTTCTGGCTGAACATAGAAAAGGTTTCGGTGGTCGAGATTCTTTTTTACTTTAACAGTAGATTTGTTGACTGTGTACTGATAAGACTTCTAAAGGATTGATCTTGGAAGTGTTCATGTAAACATATAATGCATATTATTTAAACTTCCATTTAAGTATTAATAACGGGATGTTATAAATATATAGTACCTTTTGGCTGAAATAGAAAAGAATTATCGGTGGTCAAGCTTCCATATAGGTTGAAAATTGAATTCCTCTTCTTGCTTGTATTGGAAATCCAAGGATCTTGAAGATGATATATCTCTAGCTTTTGTGCCATTGTTGTGTGTGAATACTAGCTCTCCCATTATTTCCATCACCATTAGTACGATATTACTTCTACTTAATTAGAATAAACATGAGATATTCTATAAAAAAGAAACATATATTAAGATTCAACTTTATAAATATGAAATTCAGAATCAAACAACTAACTTTATATAATTACAATTACAATTGTCCTATGCGAGGAGAAAAGGCTTACCTTTTTTGAAACCTTTTCACCAAGACACATTTACCGACATCTTGAATTTCTTTCGGGCCGAGGAGCTTTCTCTTCATATGCTAGTCACGGTGTCTTGATAATTATATAACTGAAATTTAAAGCAAGAGTACTGAGATTGGGATTCCAAAGCTGAAGCATATTAAAAACAAACTATAATGTTGAAAAACAAATATAGAGAGCTTGGGATTCCAAAGCAGAAGTACCCCCTTGAAGTCTGAACCACAATACCCACTTAATCAGTATTTGCCTAAACCACCTGAGATGATACATTAGCTACATTAGACCTTACATTTGAATGATCACAACCCACTAAATAAGAATAAAAAAGTAGGCGGTCTCATTTTGTAGAAGCCTCGAATAACAATGTACGCTGAAAGTTCTTTCTATGACCATTAGCATCTAAATACAATTCTAAATACTTCTTTCCTGAGAAAAAAAAATACAAAGCAAGAAACTTGAATGATGGCCTCACCTTGTTTTCTAGTACAATTCCCATTGGGCACTTCCCACTTCCTTCCAGCTTTTGTAGCAACATTCACCTTGCTCTATTATGTGAGAAGAAAAATGAATATGATATAAGTAAGGCGGCTAAAATGGATAGGACATCTATTTTTTATTAGCACATTTAATTTCAGTTTGATATTGAAGTTTAGACCCATTTTGCTAAGATTTGAGTGAGCTTGCACCATAAGAAGGTTAACATTTACCATCTCCAACACAAGAAACAAAATATAGTGAACATAAGAATATGATACAGAAACCAAATAGATATGTTACATCACTGGTTATCTTCAAGCAATAAAGTTCAATATTGCTAGGGACAAGACTTTAAACGGGCAAGAAAAAAGAAGACGTAAAGTACTAAAATTGATCATCTATCAGCTTTGGATGTAATACAAAGGTAAAAAGAAAGTAAAATTTTCCTTTTTGAATTCCAGACTTGGTTCAATAGAGGGATTTGCTAAATTACTTCTCGTTATTTTGGAGGACAAAGCCATCAACCAAGGTATAAATATCAGACTGTAGCTCAATTAATTAAGATAGATGTGATACCTGGTGAAATTATGAGTACTCCTAATTATTGTCTTGAGAAATATGTTGAATGTAGAGGTATCATTGTATTTCAATAGAACCTGACTAAAATCCAAAATTAGCATTAAATTTACTTAGATTAGAAGGTAGAATTACTAGAGGAAATAAATAAGAGATACTCTAGCTAAGAGATTTTACCAATGTACCATTGCTTTTGGAGGCTTTTAGCAATAGACGTTGGTCAACTCTTTGAAAGCCTAATATATTGGAGTATATCCTCCCATTCCACCAATTCCTACCAAGTGGTTTGAATCGATTGCCTACTTGAGCTTACCAATTTATATGATCTTTCTTTATAAGTATTGTTTTATACTGTAATTAATGATATTAACCTGAGAGGGCATGAATATCCTAGACCAAATGTATCAACCACGTAAAAAATAGCGAACTTAAAATAACTTTGTAATAATTAGTATATTCATCCAGAACATATACACACCCTTACACATACACACACATTCAGATATTCATGCACATACACTTGCACATACACATTCACTTACGGGCACATTCACACAAGCACACACGTTCATGCATACACACACATAAACACACATGTTCATACACACATATACTCATATCACAAAAAAATCACATTCATCTACTCACATGCACAAAAAACACACGCACTCTCATTCACACAGGCACACTTATGTTCATTCATATATACAATTATACATGCATACATATATACAGGTATACACATACATGTATATTTCAACATACACATTAATAGAAACATATTAACACATACACACACAAGTTCATATGCACATACTAACATCGATGCATATGCCATAAATAGTGGTAGATAAAACATAAATGTAAAAAAAAAATTATTTCTTATTCTTTTTTCCAACAAATGATTCCATTTTGTTGCTATTATAAGTCGAACTTGGTTGGCCTTTTTCTCAAATCGAAAGCATGGGACACTAAGACTAGTAACTAGCATAACTAAAAGATTTAAGAAATTTATTGGACTAAGATACTCAAATTGTCTCCAAGAATAGATCTGGGGTACTCCTTAACTTCCATATTTCTCCCATCACTAATATTTAACATGAATCACAATTACACATGAATAAGAACCCAAGAAGTCTTCTATTGGAGATGGTTGAGTTCATTCCAGATTCATGCTTACTAGTAGAAGAATGGTTGAATTGGAGATGGTGTTCATTCCGAATTCAGGCTCGCTAGTAGAAGAATGGTTGAATGACGTAACTCTTACACCATTCCTCATAGTAAACGTGTGTGGATTATGCATGTGATTATATTGTAGATCGATCAATCCATAAAAAGACAACGGAGTAAGATACACCATATAAATTTTCTGGAAAAGCGAAGTTTTTTCTCACAACTTAGATCCAATTTTGGAGTGCAAGCTTTACTACCTTGTCATCTTTGGATAGTCCTTTGTCAAGCTATATAAGTGTATAGATAAGGTGACCAATAGAGCAAAAATTAGAAAAGAGGAATAGATAAAATCTTATACGCTTCCTTATGCACATCATCATGCTTATAATATTGAGATATTAGATAAAAGAGAATGTGTCATCTTGAAAACTTTTGTGCTCTTTTCAAACTTAGATTTATTGCCAATATCAACAAAAAAATCAGATACTACAAATGTATAACAAACAACTCTACCCTTTCTACCATTTTAAGATAAATTAATAATAATATCCACTAGAATGTCAACTCATGTTTCATTTGCATGTTCAACTCGTGCAACTCATGGATGAGGCAAGAGCAATAATGTGAGATGGATCACTAATTCGTCCCGGCCACCTCTCAGTTTTTATAAATCTGAGTATAAGAATGTCCTAAAATAGGTATAGTACTCCAGAAGTCCATCAACAATAGGGAACTTTTTCATAGGATAACTATAAAGAGTTAAATAATAAATACATGCGAGCAATGACATGATAACCAACATAGGGAAAAATGAAATTCAACGAAATTCAAATAGTTCATCCCAGTGTAGAATCCACAAAAAAACACCAGAAAAGCATAGAGAACTACAATGGGGCTCGATTAGAAGGACAACCACTTCCTTCCAACAATAGAACCTAAAAATGCATCCCAACTCCAAAACAACAAATGAGATCCCCACAGAGCAAATCCATTTCGATACACCTCAAAATCACCGATCCAACACTGAACTCTGTGAAATACACATTGATTAATGTGGAAACATGCTCAGAAGATAGAGAAACCGTCGATTTTGATAGGAAAAAGTGAATCACATTGGGAAAACTGCATTTGAGATGAGAAATCGAGACCTGGAGCGAAAAATGGGCGACGAAAAGGATCAGAAGAATGTACTGATGTTCAGAAAGGGATCGATAGGCAAAACAATGGTAGTTTCCTGCCAATGAAAAGTATGGACTACAAGTGGAGTGTGGTGGGAGCGTTGCCTAAAATATAATCGGTTCGCTAAAAAGTGGGGCATGCCCCCTCGGCCTCTGCCAGTGCCACCACAACTGCCGTCGATAGTGCCACAGCCAGTGCCACCACCAGGGCCATCGCCAACAACATCAATAGAGTCACCGCCAATGCCGAGCCCACGCCATCGAATGCCATCATTAGTGCCACCACCAGCACCAACGCCATCGATAGTGCCATCGATCGTCGCCATCGATAGTTCCACCGCCCATGCCATCGAACACCACCATCACTGAGAAGACATTGAGACGTCGAGTGAGCTTGTGAGTTTGGTGAGATGAGAGATGGGGTTAGGGCTTTTCTATTTACATGGTTGGATGTTGTAAGGTGTTTTGATGGTATTCTTTGCTATTTTAATAATAACGATGATTGCAAAAAAGCATCATGGTTACTGCTATCAGTGACGATTAGATATAATTGTCACCATTTCTTGGTTATCTAACAACGAGTAGATTTAAATGTTGCTATATTGGCAACTTCAGAAATATCATGATGGATATGAATAACCTTTGTTACTTAATGGTCACCGTAGCTCTAATTTGTTGTAGTGTTGACATGTATTTCATGCAAATAATCATACAGTATGTTATATCATATTTAAATTCATTTCAGAAAATTCATATAAATACACACACATACATACATATGGGATATTTAAACCCATAACCCTGAATAATTTCATATTTATGTACACAACCCTCAATAATAACAAATTGCGCCCAGAACGACGAATAATGCTTAACTCTTACATGATATAACCATAACATTCATATTCGAATAACTGGAATATGACTCGATTAAGGGTCTGCATGATCGATTAATATTCAATTAAGAAAAACCCAGATCGATCCATAGATCACATATTCAATTTTGTTCGGATGCAATCAACCAAAAGTTGATCACATCGTAATTTATATCATTAGAAAAAGCAACGACGTAAAATACGAACATAAAACAAACTAAGTCTGCCATAAAATCTGATTCGCTAAAATCAGTCCAATGCAATCGACCATTCGTCGAGGTCATTTTATCAATTAAAATCACTAAATTTAGTGGTAACCCAAGACCATATCTTGACAATCGCTGAATTCATCTCAAATCAGAAATATATGAATATTATACTCATTTTTACCGTCATTCAGAGACAATCAAAACAAGCTATTGTGCATCTAAATCCAAGACTCGAGGTGAAAATACTGATAAAATTGGTATTCTATATAAGTTGGAGAGATAAATGATTTAAAAAATATATTTATTTTAAATAAAGCCTAGCCCAACACTTGGCTTTTTCTTCTCTTCTCCACTTGGCTTCTAACATTCCACACTTGGAAACAAGAGAAGCCACTCATTTCCTTATTAATACCACCACTCCTCACTTTTCTCTCTCTTTTCTTTCCAATTCCAAGTCAAAGAAGCAAAGCCCCTCAGCTCTCTTCTCCCATTTAGAGCTGCTTCTCCTTGATATTTGAGTAGTTGTGCTACTGCCAATTCCCAACAATAGCTGCAACAAGTAGCTCTCAAAGGGAGATTGCAGCTATTGTTGCATCCAAGGATGAAGCTGCTCCCCAATTGGGGTTAATGCCCCTGATCCAGTAGCAATAGCTACTACTGTCGATCCAATCAAGTAGTTAGGAGTTGCTGCTTTTTCTCCCCTTGCTGCTCCAAATCCAAGAAATCACTGATTTTGCATACAAAATTTTGATCTCCAAAACTTGGAGATTAAAGGCACAATCATACATTCTCTTATTGGCATCTATGTCCTTGTACACATCTGATTTCTATCCAAAATTTTAGCTCACGATATTAATTTTTAAAAGGGTAAAAATTGAGAATCTTATGTATGATTTGTATGCATACATTGATATTGTTTTGATCAATTATTTTATTAATAATTTGGATTTCATATTACATAAACCTCAGCTACTATTTATAATATATGTTGTTCAAATTTTCTAGTTTAAAATTAAGAAATTAAAACTATGGTATTGTTTATAGTGTCTGTTGCTAAAAATTTTAGCTTAAAATATTAAATTAAAATTATGCTACTATTTACAATATCTGCTGCCAATAATTTTAGTTAAAAAGTTTGAATTAAAACTCTGTTATTGTTTATAATATCTTTTGTTCAACATGTTAGTTCAAAATTTTGAATTAAAACTCTACTACTATTTATAATATCTGCTGCTCAAAATTTTAGTTTAAATTATGAATTAAAGCTCTGCTACTGTTTATAATATCTGTTGTTCAGAATTTTCTTTAAATTAAGAATTAAAACTATGCTACTATTTATAATATCTGCTACTCAAAATTTTAGTTTAAAATTTTGAATTAAAACTCTGCTATTGTTTATAATAATTGTAGTTCAAAATTTTAGTTTAAACTTTCGAATTAAAAATCTGCTACTATTTATAATGTTTACTACTTAAAATTTTAGTTCGAAATTTTAAATTAAAACTCCGCTACTATTTATAATATCTGTTGTTCAAAATGTTAATATAGAACTTTGAATTAAAACTCTGTTACTGTTTATAATATCTGTTGCTCAAAATTGTAGTTTAAAATTTTGAAGTAAAACTCTACTAATGTTTATAATATCTGTTGTTCAAAATTTTAATTTAAAATTTTGAATTAGAACTTAGCTATTGTTTATAATATGTGATGCTCAAAATTTTATTTTAAAATTTTGAATTAAAACTATGCTACTATTTATAATATCTGTTGCTCAAAATTTTAGTTTGATATTTTAAATTAAAACTCTGCTATTGTTTATAATATTACTACTCAAAAATTTAGTTTAAAATTTGAAATAAAACTCCGCTAATGTTTATAGTATCTGTTGTTCAAAATTTTAGTTTAAATTTTTAAATTAAAACTCTACTATTGTTTATAATATCCGCTGCTCAAATTTTTTGTTTAAAATTTTTGAATTAAGATCTTTTACTATTAGAAAAAAGAATTGGGGTTGTGCATGAATTGGTCTCCATAATCAGAATAATTAATTCTCTCTAGAAATCCATGTTTTTAAAAATTGAATCATTTAGGGAGCTAGCATATAATTATGCCTGAAATCAAATCAAGTAGTAGTCCAAGTCTCTTTACTTTGAACATGATATATGAAATACGAATATTAGTATACCGATGCCTTCCCTTAAATGCTAACAAATAGTTGACATATATGGAGCCATTATCCAAGAACAACAATAGTAAAAGAGTAGGGTATAAAAATCTAGAAAGTTTACAAATTCTCAAGAGGCATCTTTCTGAATAATCTTTTGGACATCATCTAAGACAAATCTGTGATCCATGACTAAGAATCTTTCTGAATAATCTTTTAAGTATAAATCACTAACTATTGATTACTATTAAATAAGATTATTGACTAGATGCCTAGATTTGTAAAGTTACACACAATAAAGATTGAGAAAGGATGAGGAATCAAGTAAGTGATGGTGAATCAGTGATGGTAGTTGATTGCACCGGTCATGGTGAACTTTACACCTGACTATGCGAGGGTGCGGTTACCCTCAACTAGGTGGGAGATAGGAAACCTAGTTAGGGTAGCGTCACCTAATGTGTGGGTCTAGGATCATGGTCTTTTCCCTATTTTTCGTAGTTTTTTGCCTCACCGGGATCCACATGTTTCTTTTTGACCAATCTGATGACCCCCGTCCTATGGATTCCTAGGTTGGAGGACCCTTAATTTTTTTTCGATCTTGTTTACCTTTATTGGTCGATCCTGTCTAGAGTGACTCGATCACGAGAGTCTCTCACACCCGTATCTAGGGTGTAGTTGTGGAGTGTGCCAGCCCTCTCTTGGACTGTACTTCCATTGGGAGGGCGAGATGGAAGGATCTCTTTGGAGGCTTCCTCATCGCTTGAATTTTGTTACAGTTGAGCTTGTGGGTACTTTTGAGCTTGATTTTATTGAGATTGTTTACTTTTCTTCCAATCGTTCCTGGTGAGGAAAAGACCTTGACACGGAAATCATCAGAATAAGAGATACTATGTCAGTGGTTAGATGAAGCTAGTTGACGTGTTGAGAACTTCGTTAGGATGCATTACACTCTACCGCATGCCTACGGAGACACCCCAACCCTAAGGCCCTTTTCACGCCTTGGAGCCATAGTGTAATGTCATGCTCAAACCAAGACCATAGACTTGAAGGATATGGTTAGATCCTCAAGCGCATCACGGAAGCGTGATCGTCGTATGGGATACGACGAAGAACGACTAGTCGTACTAGTTGTTCTATGCAGCGGAAATTAAAAAATTTTATGCGACGAAACCACATGATCCAAGAACACTTCTCGGATCGTTTCGTCTAAACCACAAACAAGTATTAGGTTTACCTCTTGAAGCGTGGTTGCGATCGAGTCTCTAAACAAAGAGACCTCCTGTCTCAAGTCCGATCCGACGGAGGAGACGCTTGCGAGCGCGGGGATGAACCGCATGCTTCTCGCAATCCATGTTGATGATCCAAGCGGCGGATCTCCTGATCTCGACACACGAGATCCGATGTCTTCTTCACGAGCGGGGCACACCGAAGGAGATGGAGATCCACAAGCAAACCATCGGGCAGCATAACGACGATGCCGCGGCGATGGAGAACCTCTCTAGGGCATCCATGGTGGACGGCCACATGAGAGAGATGGAGAGAGGACGTGTAGAGAGAATGAGAGAGAGAGAGATTTGTTGCCTCAACTTATGTGTAAAGAAGAGCAATGGGGTGCCTCTCCTTATATAGGGTTTTGGGATCCATGGATCTCAATCCATGTGTCAACACAAATCCAATGGTCCACATTAATTTGTGTTTCTTTCAATGGTCATGATTTGTTGCTAAAAACACAACAACAATTAATTTAATTTAAATTAAATATATGTTGATAAATCAACACAATTTAATTACAAAATTAAATCATCAATACATGGAGATAATGAAAGGAGAGAAAGCCTCCTTCCATGTGGAGAGGGGGGACGGCCTCCCTTTCCTAATGGGAGTGGTGGCCGTCCACCCTCCTCCATTAGGAAGGTGGCTATTTCACCTTTTATGTAATCTCCATTATTTGCAACAACTTTTGTTGCAAATTATTTCACAAAAAATAAATCCAATTTATTTTGTGAACATTGCAATCATGCCATTGAAAAATTGTGAATCACATTCACAACCCAAAACAAAATGTAAATTACATTTTCAATTTGATGTCCAATGTGAATCCAATTCACATTAACATTTAATTAACAAATGTAAATTACAAATAGCTCTCTCTTATATATTATAAATCACATTTATAATATATATGATTAATATGGATATTGCTATCCACATTATTCATATCCATGATAATTAAATCATATTTAATCATCTTGGATCTCTATTCTCTTGTGTCCACATAATATGAATCACATTCACATTATTTACATCTTTGATAATCAAATCTCATTTAATTATCTCAGATAACTCTCTTTATAATATGAATCAAATTCATATTACTCATGATAATTAAATCACATTTAATTATCCATTTTCTCAATGCTCGGATACATAAATCAACAATAGAATTATCCATGAACTCCTTCAAGGATAATGCGCTTTCTCCGCAGATACTTGGAGATAAGGACAGGGCGATTGTATTGTTCCACGTATAGTGACATGGATATTGAGATCGTATCTCAAATCCAGATCGCGGGCCTCCCATAGATGCTTGATTAAATCAAGACCGTAAATCTAATCTTCTCATTGTATCTGAATCACATTCAGATCAATGTCCAATACTTGGACCAAGATCAGATCACTTCTCTACTGAGAGGAGTCACTAAAATCCAGACCCGTTTCATCACTCCCTAGGAATGGAAGCGTCATGGTTATACAATCGTTTATGATCACATCACCCTCAGGTATTCCCAATACCTGTACATCCTGCATACTGGAAGACTCAGACTAAACCCGAAGTATTCGATCAACTTTATACTATCTACTTCTTGGTTTTATCAGTAAGTTTCTCATTCGATCATTTGGAGTCGGTATCGATCATATACTTTCCAAAAGCATATATCATACCCAGGTCTTGATCATATACTTTCCAAAAGTATATATCAAACCTACAAATTCAGTCAAGCTTCCAAAGCGAGACGACCGTGCGCACGGAATTTGATTCTTCCCAATATCTCATGAGTGAGCTCATGTCTTCCGGTTCAGTAACTGAACCTGTATGATCCCTTTGAGAGATCGTATTACTCATATGCCCTTATATGCACACCAGCGCGCCGGTGTATAGACCTTGATTAGGTCATCAACCTATTGGTCTGCCAAATGTACATACTTAGACATATAGCAACACATCTGTCTCCGGTCAGAGGATGCGAGCCTATATCATGACAGCATACGATATAGGACTTTGGTTATCTCGATCTCGTTAAGTCAACTCTTTTGACCTAACTAATCTGACACCTCCAAATCTCTATTCCCATGCAGAGGACCTGCATCAAGAGGTCGGTCAGATATCAGCCTTCAGAGATAAGGATTGCCATCTCCTACTCAGGCTGGAGATCATCTCTTAACAATCATCTGACGGTGCTTGATGAGTCCTCAATCTAACTCTTTAGATATTCATTCAAGCACCAGCCTCTATGATTCAATAGTTGAATCAACAGCTGTATGATCATTAAGATGGCCATGGTACATAACCCTAATTGTACTAAGGGACCTATTATGCAAATTATGTATTCTTCATTTCAGATTAAGGAGTGAATTGCAATAACATTTATTGCATAATGGCTCGCCGTGGGCTCACATTTCCAACAAGACTATCCTCTAAGCATGAGAAATTAGATAAAGAAAAGATCAGATCATGAAACTCATAATCTACCTCTACTGAGAACTATCAACATGACTTATAAATAATGAAAGATGATAACCTAAATATAGATCATATAATCAATAAATGAAAGTATTAAGTATGAGTAGTTAAGGTGTGATGAGTGAACAAAGGGATGCATGTACCAAACAACTTAAAAACCATCTTTTTGTGCCAGTAGCTTATAAAATTTAAATACAAAATCCTATATACTTGCTTTCTTTTGCAACCATGGAAATACATATTTTATTTAAATAAATTGGATTGTACTCAACTTTTGTTGACCTTCTTTTCTTTCCAAAATGAATGGCAGGCAAGGCACCCTTGACTTGACAGATTGGCAGTTGGATATGAGCTTCCATAGTTTACTTTTTGATGGTACATTATAGCTTTTGTTCATGATATATATATAATTCTCATGTTCTTATGTCTATCTCTTCTGTTGCATTTTGGGATACATGTATATACTATCATTTTATTTGACACATGTAACTTTATATGAAAATTAATCCAAATATTTTTCGGTGACACTTACTAGTTTTGTGGTTGTTTATTATCATTGTGATTGTCATTCAAAATGCAAATTGTTTCCCTCAATTTATTCAACCTAATGCAACCAATAATAAAAATAATATTACGAATGTTGTGTAAACGGGTAACCCGAATCCCTGGGTGAGCGTCATTACAATCACGGTATCAGAGCAGCAGTAACCCGCTATACACATTCACAGTACTACAATTTCGATCGTATTAAGTTTTTGGATAGCGATAGTCCTCCGACTTGTCAGGAGTCCAAAATGGAAATACGACATTCAAATTCAATGACCATAGATGTCACCTTCTTGCAATTAATTTTCATATTGTATCCCAATAAGAGAAAAGTACAATTAAAAATATCAGTGAATATCAGCTATTATGATTAATGATGTTGGTTTTCATGCAGAACCATGACATCTAGAGTTGTCCAGGAGATGGCAGATTGTTTGGAGCAAATACTGACCACTCTCAATGAGTTCCAGTAGTAGTAGAGTGCCATGCGAGGTCATCAGGACCAGATCTTGTCCCAGCAGACAGAGATTATCGTTAGACAAACTGATATCGAGATGAGATTCGAGGAACTATCTAATTTCACCTACCATTCATCCCAAGATGGAACACAACATTAGAAACCTCAGTCTGTAGAGGTTCAGAAGCCTCAGTTCGATGATCCACATGAGGAGATACGAATACATTGAGCTGAGTATGGACATCATGACAAAGAGCATGACCATGTACCTTTTGATGAGGAGATTGTGCATGATCACTCTGCTATACATGAACATCAGAAGATTTTTACTTCATATCAGCATGCCAATGTGCCCATGTTTGAGGGCACTGGTACATCTGATGAGGCTGAATAATGGCTGAAGAGAGTGATGGAGGTACTTCAGATGATTCATGCACCACAAGATGCGTGATTATCTTTTCCTTAACAACTTTCATCGAGAGATGGTGTGAGGCAATGATTTTCGAGATAAAACAAGATGATTTCGAGATTAGCATCAGATCCCACTTCTTCTTTGGGAAGTGAAATGGAGTCTCAGCACCAACTATTTGCATAGCTCAGATAGGGGAGTATGACAACTAGACATTACTTTGTTTTCTATATGAGCTATCATGACACATACAAGCATATATTGCTTTTGCAGATGAGACATGGAGAAGTTTATCAGAGGGATGTAGTAAGAGGTGCAAGAGAAGTTGGTTGGACTGCATCTCACTTCCATCTCCGAGGCTACTGATGTAGATAAGAAGCTTGAAGATATCATAGAGAGACATTTTGGGAGTTCATATGGAATAATACACACACCTCAGCGGTCATTCGGATCGATACAACGACCGTTCCATCAATAGAGATCACCCATGTGATTTTATCCTTCAAGTTCGATATTCTCTAGCAGTGCTCACTCATCTCTAGTGACTACCTTCGAAGGAGCACTTATCGGACGTGGCACTAGTTCAACTCGACAATGTAGGTCATAGAGAGTAGAGAGACCCTCGACAGGATTGACTAGGAAGACATACATGACACACCACCTACTCAGTCAGTTCGATGCTACTTGTGCAACTATCCAGATGTATTTCTTAATGATTTACCAAGTTTACCTCCTGAGAGAGCGATTGAGTTTGAGATCGCATTGCAACTAGATATACAACCAATCTCAATGGCTCCATATCGTGTGGCACCGGCCGAGTTGAGAGAGATGAAGGTGCAACTACATGAGTTACCTGGCTTGGATTTCGTGAGGCAGAGCATTTCACCTTGAGGTGCTCCCGTTCTTTTTGTCATGAATAAGGATGGATCGATGAGATTGTGATTACCAGCAACTGAACAAGAGAATGGTGAAGAACTATTATACTTTGCCACGCATTGATGACTTGTTTGATCAGCTACAGGGATCTTCAATGTTTTCGAAGATCGATCTTTGATCTAGATACTATCAATTGAGGATTTTGAATCATATATTCTGAAGACAACATTCAGGACTCGATAAGGGCACTAAGAGTTTGTTGTGATGTCGTTTGGACCCACCAAATCCCCTACAACATTCATGGACATGATGAACATGATATTCTATCCATACTTGGACAAGCTTGTGGTCGTATTTATTGGCGACGTGCTGATTTATTCTCGAAATGAATGGGATCATGCTATGATCTGAAGGTAGTCCTAGACACATTACGAGAGCACATGTTGTATGCTATGCTAAGCAAGTGTGAATTTTTGTTATCTCAGGTCTCATTCCTTGGGCATGCCATTTTTGGAGCGGGTATCGTGGTTGATCCTGCAAAGACTGAGGCAGTTATGTCTTGGGAACATCCCAAGATAGTCACTGAGATTCAGAGCTTCCAAGGACTAGAAAGATATTATAGACGTTTCGTCAATGGATACTCTTGAGTTGTTCTTCCTCTGACACGGTTGCCACATAAGGGAGTTCCTTTTAATGGATGAGTCATGCGATCAGGCCTTTAGGATATTGAAGGAAAGATTGACTACTGTGCCTATTCTTGCACTTCCTTCAGGCACTCAAGATTATACAATATATACAAATGACTCATGAGAAGGTTTAGGGTCAGTTTTGATTCAGCTAGGTCACATGATTGCATATGCATCACGTAAGGTGAGATCTCGTGCGCAGAATTACCCCACCCAGGACTTGGAGTCGGCAGCAATTGCCTTTACCTTGAAGATCTTGTGCCACTATCTTTATGGGATGAACTTTGATATTTTCACGTATCAGAGGAGCCTGAAGTATATATTTGATTAGAAGGAGCTGAACATGGTACAACACATGTGGCTTGAGCTACTGAAAGACTACGACTGCACAATCTCTTACCATCCTGGTAAAGGAAATGTGATGACAGATGTGCTTAGCAGGAGAGCTCATGCTGAGGGTACGACAAACTAGTTATACACATTGTATATACTTGAAGATTTGACTGATTATCATCCTCAAGAGAGTGCATCCATATTTAATGACGTGCCTCTACGATTCAAGAGTTTATGGAATCACATAGTAGGAGATAGATACATGCATGGCATCAAGGACGAATTTAATGATTTTATGGTGATAAAGTCTATTTTATGAAAGGTTGGCCAGGTCATTGTGCCCAACGATGAGAAGTTATGCAGAGACATCCTTGAAGAGGCACACAATTCACGATTGTTTATTCATCCTTGCAGTATATAGATGTATCATGATCTACGCCAACATTTCTAGTGGGACGGGATGAAGCACGATGTGGCACATCATGTCAGCAGAGGCTTGACCTATTAGATGGTCAAGGATGAGCACTTGAGACTATCAGGGTTATTACAGTTCTCCCCATTCCTGAGTGGAAGTGGGAGAGTATTATTATGTATTTTTTCATTGGATTATCGAGGACATCAAGGAGCATGATACTATTTGGGTCATTGTTGATAGATTGACCAAGTCAACCCATTTCATATATGTCAGCATGACCTACTCTCCATCTAGATTGGCCAGATTATATGTGGAGATCATTATCAAGCTTCATGGTAGACCACATGAGGTATTGTCTGACAGAGACTTGAGGTTTACATCTCACTACTTGAACCAGTTCATGTCAGCACTACAGGAAGAACTGAAGATGAGTTCTGCCTACCATCCAAAGACCGATGGATAGAGCGATCACACCATTCAGATACTTGAGGATTTACTACGTGCATGCACTCTTGAGTGGAAAGGTTCATGGAAGGACCACCTACCATTGGTATAGTTCACATAAAACAATAGTCATTACTCCAGTATTGACATGGCACCATTCGAAGATCTATACTAGCAGAGATGCCTCATGCCTCTCTGTTGGTGTGAGGTAGATGACCACACTCTTTACTCTGTGGATCCCTTGGAGAGGAGACTATGATGGTTGTTGATTTTGTGAGGTGAAAAGTTTTGACGGTGCAGATGCACCAGAAGAACTATGCAGACCGTTGGAGAAGAGACATAGAGTTTCAAGTAATCTGAACATCTTCTCTTAATCCATTTCAAATAAGACTTGTTGATATTCAACTTAATCTCACATATTGATGAAATTCCTATAAATACAGGTAGGAGATTGGATATTTCTACGAGCATCTCCCATGAAGGGAGTACAGAGATTTGGTGTTCATGGAAAATTAATGCCGGAGTATGTTGTACTGTTTGAGATTATTGCTCGTGTGGGGATTGTGGCCCACTGGGTTGCCCTTCCTCCACACCTATCAACTATATATGATGTGTTTCATATATCCAACCTGAGGAAGTACATGCACGACACTCGTCATTTCATTAGCTATGAGAACCTTGACGTGGAGCCCGACTAGATATATGAGGAGAGGCAGTGTAGATACTTGATAGTGCTATAAAGAAGCTTCGTAGCAAAAAGATTTCCTCAGTCAAGATGTTGTGGCACCAACATGGCGTTGAAGAGACACGGGAGATTGAGCAAGACTTGCGAATACGATACCCATAGCTCTTTTCAGGTAACCGTCAAAGCGAGCCTATTTGGTTATATATATGTTGAATGAATTTGTCTTATTTTTCCTTTGAAGTTTTTCTATGGGTTCAAACCCATTGAAGTTTTTATCCCAAGGTGAAACTCAAATAAAATACATAGTGACATTAAACATAGTCACAAGGATGAGACTCCCTCTTATTTTTTTATATTTGTGACATCCAGATTCGAATAACCCGATTCCGACTCGATTAAGAGTATGCATGATTAATTATTATTCAATTAATACAGAATAACCCAGATCGATTCATATATCACGGATCGAATTTCGTTCGGACGCAATCCATAAAAAGTTAATTGTATTGTAATTCATGTCATCAGAAAAGTCCCAATGCAAAATCCGAACCATAAAAAAACTAAGACTACTAGAAATTCGATTCGACAAAATAGAACCAATGAAATTGACTATTCATCGGTCAGATGTCGTTTGGCCATTTAAAATCACAAATTTAATTGTAACCCTAGACTGTATTTTGACAAACCCTGAATTCATCTCAGATCTGAAATATATGAATATTATACTCATTTTGATTGTGATTTAGAGACAATCAAAATGAGCTATTGTGCATCTGAATCCCATACTCGAGGTGAAAATACATGTAACTTTGGTATTCTATATAAGTAAGAGAGATCATGATTTAAATTTTTTATTCAAAAATAAAACCCAGCCCAACACTTGGCTCTTTATCATCTTCTCCACTTTGCATTCTAATCTTCTCCACTTGGCAACAAGAGAAGCCATTCCTTTCCTGATTAATACAACCAAGACCTTCCTAATTCTCACTTTTCTCTCTCTTTTCTTTCGAATTTCCAACCGAAGAAGCAAAGCCCCTCAATCCTCTTCTTCCATTTGTGCTAATGCTCCTTGATATTTAAGCAGTTGTGCTACTCCCAATTCCCAGCAATAGTTGCAACAAGCTGCTCTCAAAGGGGGTCTGCAGCTACTGCTGCATCGAAGGTTGAAGTTGCTCCCCAAATGGAGCTACTGCCCCTGATCCTGCAGCAGTAGTTGCTACTGTCAATCCAATCAAGTAGTTCATGAATATATGATTCATCACTCTAAAAGTTGAAAATAGAGCCTTGTTCCCGAGTAATTGGCTACATATTTCCACTTATATTGCATAATTAGCATTCATGCATGCATACGTAATATATGTATTTTAGCAATAAATAAGAAGCCCAATTTACTTGTAATTATTCACTTATTTATCTGTATTCTATACTGACTCCAAAATCAATAAAGTCAACTCTATACTGTGTATATTACTAACTAATAATACAATAAAAGGTCAAAATTTCTAACTTGTAAAATTACCCAATAAAACCCCAAACCCAGTTGGAGACCTTAGGCCTTAGAATGCACATATCTACCTCATACAACCTCCGATCTAGGTCTACTCCCTTTTATAATAATACATATTCAGAGACCTTCGAAGAGACCAAATTCATTTAAATCGGAGCTCGTATGCAAAACTTGGGTTTTGGGACCCCATTGCATATTACATGTATGTATATTTGTACCCTTGTATTTTTGTATGTTATTTGACCTCATCTCCATTTTTGGTCAACATAAAACTTGCAGATCTCATCGAGATATACAACTTTAATGTTTTGAGTTTTCCCAAATTCGGCCATATTCTCTCTCTTATTCCACATTCTCTTTTGGCCATTCAGATCAGGCCACGTGGCGCCCTCTGGTTGAGCCACGCGACCCGCTCGTAAAGCGCCACACGCCCCTCCTTCTCCGTCGTCCGATCTCTTCCCTTCTCTCCAGATCTGGGCCATCCATGCCTCCAGATGATCTCCACCCATGGATCAAGGTCCAGATTAAATCTGGGCTGCTCACCAGTGTCCTCACTTCCTTACGACACGTGGTCCATCAGGAGCCGCTAGATCGCCTTCATCCTGGACACTCATCTCACGCTAAATCCGAGCCCTTCGATCAGATCCTCCAGATCCCATCTCCGTCGTTAATGCCCGCCTCAACCATAGAACCCCACGTGGCACTCTCATGGCCACTGGATCTTCGCCCCGATGATTTGATCCCACCCGCTCACTCATGCTCAATCACAGCCCTTCGATCCATTCGCCTAATCTAATCTCCCCGTCCTTCAGCGCCACACTCCCATGATGCCACGTTGCGTGCTCTACACCCTCCGGTGTCACCATCCCGATCTGATCTGGACCGTATCTTCGCGCCTAACTCCTGGCTGTTGGATCACTATATCCAACAACCCGGAAGTCGTCGTCTACCTCCCGCAGAAGCCTCGCCCACATAGCCCACCTCGCGACGGCTCCTCCCCCTTTCTATTTTTGGCTCCACTCTAGACATCGCCTCCTCCCTCTATCATCGCCACCACATCGCCCATACCACCCTCATCCTCTCCGACATCCACAACCTCCATGATCCTCACCCACGTCGCTCCATGACCTCCACGAACATTGTCGCCCCCGTCACCTGCACCTTCACCTCCTTCCAATAAATACTCCGCCTCCGGTCACCTTCAACCCCATCTGCCATTGCAGAGAGGTCCCTAGAGCTCCCATCTACCCTACAGTGACAGTGATCGAGTGTGAAGGCAAGCGACGATGGTGGTACACCTCCGGTGAGATCCGCGGCATTTCTTCGCCGTGTAGCAGCTCCCCTGACGAGCTGCTAAAGATCGGATAGCTACCGGCCCTCGAGCGACGACCAGGAGTTCATCCTCGAGCTTCAGACCCCATGTAGCCTCCTCCATCCTCCTTCGATCTCCCTTCATCTCTTCTCACATTTTTCTCATAATTTCTACGGCGTCTCCTATCACCTCCACTCCATTTCGATCGTCCACCGAGCTCCACCTTGGAGCTCTGATCATCGCGTACCTATTAAATCGCCCCTACGACACACCGCACTCCCCTCCGACCAAAGCCCTACTGCCACGGTGTAGGAGCATCACCAGACCACTCCCCGCTCCACTCCAGGCCTCACCACACTAGCACACACTCCCACGAGCACGAGCTACTATCTTTTTGCACAAACTAACCCTGCAGGTAAGTTATCTGCATTGAACGGAGTCTTCACTAGAGCTTCTTCGAGCTCCATCGACTCCGGTTTCCAGACCACCTCCGCCTCATCCAGGACCACCGGACGCTCCGCCACGACTCCACGATCGGTCCGAGCCTTCCAGGAGTCTCCTTCGACCTTCATCAGCCACAGGGTAGGGCGACGAAGCCAGACCCTCTTCGCCAGAGCCCCACCACATCCGCCGCAGGAGGCGACAGACTTGAGGAATAAGACGAGCAACCACCGTCCGATCCACTTGATCGGACGGTCTCGATCGAGCAACGTCCCCTTAAGCCAGTGGCCGTTGGATCATCCAGATCAAATGGACCTGGTTGAGCCACAAAGCTGCTGCCCCGCGCTCTAGTCTCTGTTGGATCTATCTCGATCCAACGGTCAAAGGTCAGCCACGTCGACGACATCAGCACCGTTGGATCATTGCGATCTGACGACTCTCAGCGCGCCACGCTTGCAGTTCTAGCATCCATTGGATACACACTGATCCAACGGTCCACATCTCGTTCCCCCTCCGAGCCTAGCCACGCACGTGCCTCCCACGTGAGGGATGGGTAATTTGTACAAAGGCCCTGGAAGGTTTTGGAAATTACATTTTGGTCCCTATCAGGCGTGTCACGTGAGAAGCGCGTGACTTTGTGGGAAATTTACATCTACCTCCCCCGTATTATAGGTAATTGCATTTAAGTCCCTGTCAGCACGTTTAATTTTAAGCATTTTTTCCTGTATTTGCAATTTGGTCCCTATCTTTGCATTCATAATTAAGTGTTCATTTAGCATCATTTTTAAATTCTAAAATTGCATGATGTAGCGCAACTTGTCCATTATCTTATGTGACACGTATTTAATTTTTATGACATCTTTGGAATTTAATATTATAAAATTGCTGAAATCTTCTATATTTTGCCCATTGTGTACCTTTTAATTTGTATTAAATTCCTTGTTGCCCTAAAAATCATCATAAAATCACATTAGACTTAGGGTAATTTATTCTACATTATGCCCAAAAATCATTGCATTTGCAAGCATGACGAGGCCTGAATAAATCAAATAGTGATTTTCTTAATTGATTTTTAATAAGTCCAATTCACATAGAATTTAGGTTTATTAATTTTCCTGGATTCATCATACTTAGATCTATCTAGGATAATTTTTAAATCTAGAAATATTGTGTTTTGGTATTTATTAAAAATATTTTTGTAAAAATTACCTTGCATTCATATTTATTAATAATAAATTCATAAAGTATCAAAAAATTCCAAACAAATTAGTGTAGCTTAATTTCATTGCATTTCGTACTCTGGCTAAGTTTCATAATTTTTGGACTTCGTTTAATCATATTTCTGATTTAATATGAAAGTTGGCCTGAAATTGTATTTGTCTTTTCCTTTATTGAATAAAAATTCCTAAAAAAGGCCAAAAATATTCTTCTCAAAACTAGACCTCAGAATTAACTGAAAATTAACCTAAGGAGACAGCTGCCTCCATGAATTCGACCTTGGGCTTCCCCAAGTAAAATAAATTTGCCGCTCGTAATTAACTGAACATTAATTAAAAGTGGTATTTTTGACGTAATCCTGATTACCTGGTTGCAACGAACTTAACATTTCATTTAACCATTAATTTGATCGAATTAACAAGGGTAGTCTGAGCCGCGTCATTAGGAGCTATTGCTTTTTCTCCCCTTACTGCTCCAAATCCAAGAAACCACTGATCGTGGCTCCTGTATGCAAAAAATGATCTCCAATACTTGGAGATCAAAGGTACAATTATAACTTCCCTTGCTTCAGTATATGTCCTTGTACACATTTGATTTCTATCCAAAATTTTAGCTCATGGTCTTAATTTTTAAAAGGATGAAAATTGAGAATCTTGTATGTGATTTATTTGCATGCACTTCTATTGTTTTGATTAATTATTTGCATAAGAATTTGGGGTTCATATTACATAAAACTCTGCTACTACTTATAATATCTTTTGTTTAAAATTTTAGCTTAAAATTTTGAAATTAAAACTCTACTACTGTTTATAATATCTAATGCTAAAAATTTTAGTTTAAAACTTTGAATTAAAACTCTGCTATTATTTATAATATCTTTTGTTCAAAATTTTAGTTTAAAATTATATATATTTATATCATAAATGACTAATATTACAAAGATATTGATGGGATATGAGAAACAAGTTGCACTTCCAATCCCTTTTGGATGGCAAACCCAATTCTACGAAACAGAAAATCCATAGACCTAGGAATCATAACATTTCTATGCATAATTTCTTGCACCCTCTTAAGGAGCTCTACCTCTTAATTTCCAAGAACCCAAAGGTATTAAAACCGAAGGGAATGAATACCTGTTGACTATCGATACAAGACTTCTCATGTTAAGCAACTTTAGCTGAAGCAACTTTATGTGCAGTGTATCCCGCAATAAAATCACTCCTTATCCAACCCACCAATGGAGAAACTCCAGTTAAATCAACATACACATGCTTCCCTCTAGCCCATCCGAATATTAAAACATCTGTTGGTCTAAGTGTCGATCTCCCCTCTTGTGAATTAGACAGAAAATTCACAGATACTTCTTTCATTGAAGCAACCCTAGCATTTCTGAGTACATCATAAAAGACATCCCTGACAAAATCATGTCTATATTTAAAACTTGGGAATTCATGACAATGAACTGCATGCTCTCCAAAAATGTTTAGGTAGGATTTATGGTATAGTGGACAAGCCTCATCAACTGGGAATAGAGGAATTATAATGCGATACTTGAGAATAGTATGATATTCAATGGGTGATATTAATTCCAAGACCTCAATAGGAATGGCAAGAAGGAAATCTTGAGCATGGTCAGATTGTAAACAACAAAAGTTGCTTTTGTCTTGCAGTCATGTCAAACTCAACTTCCATTTCTTTAATGATTTTACTAAACAGATAACTTGCCAAAGATTTCTGAGCTTTAGAGGGATGGTATCCTTGTTAGAAAATATGAAAGATCGAGAGCTAGAAGTGTGGCATGTAAGCCCTCCAAAGCATTTAGAAAATCTAAATCCATACCATGTAACCCACTGTCTCGTAAAATGTGATCTTAGAGCACCCAAGATTGAGCTCTAGAGGCCATGAAAGCATACAAAAATCCACCATAGCCGAGTGCTGACCCAAGACATTGAGTTTAATGGGTAGTGACACCACCAACCATTGAAGGTCACCAAAGAAAGGGCATCTACAAACCACAATATCCTCAATGGCTCCTCGTAGTCCTTTGTCAAACCATGTAGCAGCTCGTTCGATGTATGCGTATTGACATGCACTTAAGCCAAACATGAGCTTGGTAGTGCCCATACAAGATCGTAATGAAAGAAGCTCACTTTTTGGATCACCCAATTAAGGAAGTAAATGCGTTAAGTCAATATCTTTGGTGGCCCTCGTCATATCCAGGTCTTCAACAAAGTCTTTATCCCTACTCACTTCTCCTCCGAGTAGCTTCACTCCTAGCACATGCCTTCTAATATCCATGAGAAACAACCTTTGCAAATATTCTGACCATCGCATGAAGATCAAAAAAGCTCTATTTTTATATTCAGAATAAGCCCCATCTCTAGACCCCTATGTTGTATAATGTCAAGTGCCTTGACTACCTCCAATGCGTCCCCAATGATAACCCCATCATAAAGATACCAAGCATGCAGAAGGAGCTTACAATTATCACCCATCTCATGAATAGTGGGTGAAATGCTCGAGAAAAAAAAGTGGGACTAAAGGATCACCTTGCTGCACTCTAGTGGTTGCCCGTATATTATTGTCTCTAATATATAATCTGGCAGCTTGAACATATATAAATTCCACCTATGAAGAAATAGATGTACATCTCCTCCTAACTTCATAGAGCATGAAAGATCTATCTATCATGTTGAAAGCATTAGAGAAATCTACTGGAAGCATAAAAGATATCCGTCACCATGAAGCCTGTTTAAAACTTTATTGGTGATGTGTAAGATGGCTTTCACTCCTCCAGATAAACCAACCCAAAATTAAATGTCATTAAGATACTTGAATGTCTCTTTTCCCACCTCTACCATTGCAACTTTGGATATTAGACACCTCCAGATAGTGTCTACAACAATAGGACGGATGTCATTGTCAGGTTTGAGTAGTGGAGTAAGAGGTGCAAATGCTACAAACTCATCCAAACTCAGGGAGCGTCCCCCACCTATCCATAAATTAACTACCACGAAGATAACATGTAAGAGATATGTGTCAACCACCAACCCCTCCTCAAAAAGGTTATCTAAAATGTGTTGATCTCTCATGTCATCTCTACCATGTGATGTCCCATTAAGAAAGGATTTGATTGCCCGTAAAATAACTTTTGCATCAGTTGTAAGAGGAGACTTTGAAACCAATACATTTGACAAGGAGGTGACTTGCACGGATGTTTAGCCTCTAAGGCCTTCATGGTGTCTTCATTATAAGGAGCCAGTCCCGAAGAGCACAAAACCTTTATGGTTGTTGTAGAGTGTCCATCTAACACTTCACGAAAGACATTGTTTAATGTTGGAGCTTTGATATTTATTCTCCACCAAGGAGTTGTTCTAACTAAAACAGGAAGTCACAGGTATATCACATTTCCAAATAGCACCCACCCACTTAGTGAACCCATCTATGCTGCTCCACATGGTGAGTGAGCTCGGAATAAGTTTTTGTTGCAAGGACTTTCTCTTTCTAGATCTTCTATCACATCTTTTCATAAGCCTAAAAACTTGTAGGGTGCAGTGGGGAAGAAGTATTGATCTCACACAAGCATGTATGGATCATGGCACGACGATAACTTTATATAGAGTTGTTTTCAAAGCTTGAGAAAAAATAAGATGGCAACTAGGTGGAATGCTCTTAACTCTGGTGTCTAGATCTTTGAAAATACGATCAAGAAGTGTAGCATCAACAACTAGACCATCTGTGACATCAGGTGCAACAGGTAGGATGGGTTTCAAGATGTCGATAATGTGCCCTTGAACCACCCCCACGTCATATGTAACTCGAACAAGACCATCGTTATGATGGAAAGCACGACACACAACTTGTATCTTCATGCACGTCCCACGTATCCATTAATCAAGAGCCCTCAAGGTCCTTTCTAATTCAATATATAGATCAAGATCATTCCTTATGGCATCCCACAAAATAGTAGCATACTCATCGCATGAAAGATGTATTCTCTTTATATGAGAGATTAAGAGCGTAAACCCTTTGCTCCCATCCTAACTATCCTAACAACAGTAAAAGTTCCAAAATGGGCACAACAATCTACTTGTAACATGTAAGACAAAAAGTCTCATCAAAACAAGATTGTGAAAGCTCACAATGTGTTTGAGGTGCGGGTGCATAATCTATAGGAGAAATATCACTTTCTTCCAAGTTAGATATAGTGGAGATCATCCATATGGGAGAAGGGAACATCGACAAGTAAAGACTGCAGCACGTCAAGGTGTGTAGGAACCTCTTCAACAGTGAAAAGCCAAAGCTCCACCAAGTAGTCATGAAGAAGTTGCTATCGATAGGGCGGAAGGGGGTGGGAAGAGGGAAGGGGACACTGGGCACATGGAGGCAGAGGTTGTTGGGCGTGGGAGGTCACTTAACACAAGCAATTGAGGAAGTGGGAGGGGGGGGGGGCTGCACGCAGGATGCAGGGCGAGCGTAGCGGAAGGGAGAGGCTTGAAGCGGCTGGGGAGGCGTTGAGTGGGGAGGTGGCCAGAAGGGGGTGGGGGAAGCACAAGACAGAAGTGGATGGGGAGGTGTTGGGCAACAGGTGGCAAGTGACCTTAGCGGAAGGAGGGTGGGGAGGTGCTTGGCGAGGAGCGTTAGGGAGGCACTCAACTTTAAAATTTTGATAGAACCAAACTTAAAAGATTGAATGAAAACCATGTCCTATGACATATGGAAGAGAGAGGTTGGGAATGGGGAGGCACCCTAAACCCTAAAATTTTAATTTAAAACTTTTCTTCTATTTGTAATATCTGCTCCTCAAAATTTTAGTTTAAAATTTTGAAATAAAACTATGCTATTGTTTATAATATCAATTGTTCAAATTTTACTTTAAAATTTTGAATTAAAATTCTCCTTTTTTTATAATATCTACTGCTCAAAAATTTAGTATGAAATTATGAATTAAGACTTTGCAACTGATTATAATATCTACAGTTCAAATTTTAATTTAAATTTTTTAATTAAAACACTGCTACTATTTATAATAACTACAACTCAAAATTTTACTTAAAAATTTTGAATTAAAACTCTACTATTATTCATAACATTTGCTATTCAAAATTTTATTTTAAATTTTTGAATTAAAACTCTGCTACTAACTATAATATTTGCTGCTCAAAATTTTTGTTTAAAATTTTGAATTTAAATTCTGTTGCTATTTATAATATATAATGCTCAAAATTTCAGTTTAAAATTTTGAATTAAAACTATGTTACAATTTATGACATCTCCTGGTCAAATTTTACTTTAAATATTTGAAATAAAACTCTACTACTACTTGTAATATCAATCACTTAAAATATTACTTTAAATTGTTGAATTAAAACTCTACTACTTTTTATAATATTTGCTGCTGAAAATTTTAGTTAAAAAATTTTGAACTAAGATCTGCTATTGTTAAAAAAATAAATTGAGGGTTTTGCATGAACTGGTCTCCATAATCAGACCAATTATTTGTCTCTAGAAATCCATATTTTAAAAAATTGAACCATTTATGCCTAAAATTAGATCAAGTAGTAGTCCAAGTCTCTTAAAATTGAAGAAGATATATGAATTAAAAATATTAGTATATCGATGCCTTCCCTTAGAAGCCAACAAATAATTAACATAGACGGATCCATTATTTAAGAACAACAATAATAAAAAGAGTAGGGGATCAGAATCTAGAAAATTTACAAATTTTTAAAGAGGCATCTCAAATATGATTACATCATCTAAGATAATATGTGATAAATGATTAAGAATCTTCATTCCTTTAAGTATGAATAACTAACTATTGATCACTACTAAATAAGATTGTTGACAAGATGATTAAATCTGTAAGTTACCCACAACAGAGATTGAGAAAGGATGGGGAATCAAGTAAGTGATAGTGAATCAGTGATGGTAGTTAATTGTTCCTATCATGGTGACCCTTACACCTGACTGTGCGAGATGATCCTAGTCATGATTGTTAATTATGTGAGAGATAGGAAGCCTAGTTAGGGTAGCAACTTCCTTGTGTGTGGGTCTAGGATCCTAGTCTTTTCACGAATTTTCATAGATTTCCGCCTCGTTGGGATCCACAGGTTTTCTTTTTGACCAGTCCACTAACCTGAAGGATATTGAGAATCCTTAAGCGCATCATGGAAGCGTGTCGATCGCATCGTATGCAATCGGAGCAACTAGTCGTACTAGATGCTAGATGCAGCGGAAATTAAAAATTTTAACTTTAAAGATGAAACCACATGATCACGAGAACACTTCTCGGATCGTTTCATCAAACCACAAAGTACAAGGAATACCTCTTGAAGTGTGGTTGTGATCGCGAGATCCCAAAGTAGAGATCCTCCTATCTTAAGTCCGATCCACGAAGAACGCACTTGCGGGCGTGATGATGAGTCACGTTCCTTCCCGCAATCCTCGATGAAGATCCAAGCGTCGAAGAAGAAGCCGAGAGTCTCTCCTTTCTCAACACAAAGTGGACGTCCACTTGATGAAGAAGAGAAAGAGAGAGGGCGAGAATGAGAAAGAGAGAGAGAGAGAGAGAGAGTTGTAACTTTGCACAACTCTTAATGATGTACCATGGAAGGCTACCCTAGCCCTCTATTTATATTAGTTTAGGATCCAATGGATCTCAATCCATGGGACACAAGGATCCAAAGGCTATGCTTGGTCCATGCTAAATCAATGGCTATGATTGTTGTTGGTTAAAACCAACAACATTAATTTAAATTAAAAAATGTTGCAACATTATCAACATAATTTAATTTAACTTTAACTAATTAAGAGATAATGTGATAAATAAAAATGGAGTCAACCAATCTCCCTAAAAATGGGGTTATTTTGTCTCCTTTTATTTTATCTAATTATTTCTTAATAAATTGCAATAACTATTATTGCAATAATATCCACCAAATTAATTCCAAATTAATTTGTGAATATTTCAATCATGCCATTGATCATTATGTGAATCATATTCACAACCCAAACTAATTAGTAAATTGCATTTCCAATTAATTAATAAATGTGAATCCAATCCACATTATTAATTAACAAATGCTATTTACATAAATTCTCTCTCTTATATATGTATATTATAAATCATATTTATAACACACATATATCATGGATAGTGTTATCCACATTCTCTTAATCCTTGATAATTAAATCCCATTTAATTATCTTAGACAATCATTTTCACAATATGAATCATATTCATATTTAAGCTTGATAATTAAATCTCATTTAATCAACAAGTCCTTGCTTGGATATTTCATCAAATGAATTATTCTTGAATCCCTTCAAGAATAATGTGCTTTCTCCGCGGATACTTGGAGATAAGGATAGGGCGATTGTATTATTCCACGTATAGTGACTTGGATATTGAGATATTATCTCAAATCCAGATCTTACGAACCTCCCATAGATGCTTGATTAAATCAAGACCACAAATCTAATCTTCTGATTGTATCTGAATCTCATTCAGACCAATGTCCAACACTTGGACTAAGATCAGATTGCTTCTCTACTGAAAGGAGTCATTAAAATCCAGACCTGTTTCATCACTCCCTCGGAATGGAAGCGTCATGGATATACAATCGTTTATGATCACATCACCCTCAGGTATTCCCAATACCTGTACATCCTGCATACTGGAAGACCCATGGTCAACCCGAAGATCAAGATCTATTTTACACTGTCTTCTTCAGGGTTTGATCACTAAGTTTCTCATTTGATCATTGGGATTTGGTATCGATCATATGCTTTCCAAAAGCATATATCATACCTAGGTCTTGATCATATACTTTCCAAAAGTATATATCAAACCTACAAATTCAGTCAAGCTTCCAAAGCAAGACGACCGTGCACGGAATTTGATTCTTCCCAATATCTCATGAGTGAGCTCATGTCTTCCGGTTCAGTAGTGAACCTGTATGATCCCTTTGAGAGATCGTATTACTCATATGCCCTTATATGCACACCAACGCGCCGGTGTATAGACCTTAGTTAGGTCATCAACCTATTGGTCTGTCAAATGTACATACTCAGACATATAGCAATACATCTGTCTCCGGTCAGAGGATGCATGCCTATGCTGTGACAGCATTCAACACAGGACTTAGGTTATCTCGATCTCGTTAAGTCAACTCTTTGACCTAACTAATCTGACACCTCCGAATCTCTATTCCTATGCAGAGGACCTGCATCAAGAGGTCGGTCAGATATCAGCCTATGTGAGAAAGGATTGCCATCTCCTACTCAGGCTGGAGATTACATCTTAACAATCATTTGACGGTGCTTGATGAGTCCTCAATCTAACTCTTTAGATATTCATCCAAGCACCAGCCTCTATGATTCAATAATTGAATCAACAGCTGTATGATCATTAAGATAGCCATGGTACATAACCCTAATTGTACAGAGGGACCTATTATGCAAATTATTTATTCTTCATTTCAGATCAGGGAATGATATTCGCAATAACATTTATTGCATAATGGCTCGCCGTGGGCTCACATGTCCAACAATCTCCCACTAGCCCAAAGAGCCATTAATGGGCTAATCATTTAAACTCACACTCATGTGACAATCATAGGCTATTTAAAAATAGCTAGGTAAGCTGATCAGTCACTCTATTCCCAAAAGACTATGCCAAGTCCTTTTACGGTACTTGCATATCCCTAGGTAACAGTGCTCGCATCCAATGCGAATGTTGCATCTAATGCAACCTATACTCAATCTTGACAAAGTAATTATAGTGTCCTTGACACTATTGCTCAATAACTATTATAACCAGTATTTCCATAATCCTTGTTAGAATAACCTTATTCCGGGAGATCACTATCTCTCAAGGTATCCACAGTTAAGACCTTTTAGATCTCTATCTACAAAGTCTTAAGCTCTAAAAGATAAGACTCAGAGATCACCATCTCTAAAGCCTTGTCATCTTTGAAGATATCGTTATTTCTGCAATCAAATGTTCTTTCTCCATAGTAGGATTAGTAACAGTTTACTACTCCCACTGCATGGCAGATATCTGGCTTTCGTACACATCTAGCATACACTAAGCTTCTCGTAACTGATGCACAAGTGCAAGCAGTTCTAGCATTCACTTCCTCAACTCTTTGAGGTGCTATTCCTTTAGATAGGTCAGTACCAAATCTCAAGGAAGGAAGCCTTTCTTGGAATTTCCAGGAATGGAATATGTCCAAGGTGTACTACAAATGTGACAGTCCCAATACCCTCTTTTCTTTGCTTCTGAACTCCTTCAGAACTAAGATCTAAGAGGTATTCTTGAGATCATATCTCAAGGTATGGAATAGCCAGAATATAAAACACTTATTATCATCCTTATATCATTTCAAATGATTAGGATATTATCTACATTTAGCACGATGAACACAATGGCACTCCCACTAAGCTTCACATGGTTCATCAAGATTCTATTTGAAATCATAACATTTATAATTTCATCAAATCTGATGTTCCAACTACAAGAAGCTTATTTGAGTCCATAGATGGATTTCTTTAGCTTTCACACCTTACTTTCCCCAAACATGAAGCCATGGGGCTACTTCACGTGAATATCCTCAGAGAGGTATTCTTTAGAGGAATGCAATCTTGAATTCATCCTGAAGATGCAATAGTCAAGTTGTGTAGCTGAGGTTAGCAATATTATGATGAGTTTAAGCATGGTTACCGAAGAGCAAGTTTCATTGCAAGCAATGTCTTCTCTTCCGGTGTGTAGCTTATGGCTACGAACCGAGCTTTGAAGGTCTCTACCTTCTCATCAGGTTCCCTTTCTCTTGAAGATCCATTTACACCTTAATGGGTCTAACCCTTATAGGTGGATCCTCGAGGGTCCACATACAACACTTGTATATGAAGTCTACTTTAGACTTTATTGCTAATATCCATCTTTCCATGTCACGATCCTCAGGAGCTTCATCACATGAAGTCCGATCATTGTCAGACTTGGCTGACACATGGAATACATCCTCAAACTCATTTGAGGAGGTATTAATGTTTCATCTTTAATTGTCCTTTTAGTTTCCGATTTCAGGAGCCTCATTATCTTCTCAAGATTAAATGAGTTCCTTTACTTCATTTTCATCTTGATTCTCAAGATTCTCAATCCTCCAAGAATCACATTCTCAAGATGAGATCTTTTAAGAATCTCAAGGTCATAAAGTAGGTATCCAATACCATACTTTATTTTCCTAATGAAGTAGCACTCTCAAGTGCTAGATTCCAGCTTACATCCATGGAACCTTATTAATGATTTATATTGTAGTTTCTACTACACATATATACCAGGAAACTAAGAGGATAATTATGCTAAAATTCATCATTGATCAAATCATGTCACACATGATCCAATTGTATCTCCCTACAACTCTATTGAGTTCAGGTTTATCAGGAGGAGTGAGAAATGATATTCATATCTCCATAAGGTATTCTTTGAATTTTATCTAATAGGTACAAGCTACCTAGGTTAGATCAAATTCATTTCATCTTTCTTCAAACTTTGGTTCTAAACCAAAATTGTGAAATCTTTGAACATTTCAAAGGTTTCTCAGGTGAAGAGAAGAAATCTCATATCATACATAATCATCAATAGATATCACATATCCATAATGTTTACTATGATATAGATGATCTACATACATCAATATGTATGAGATCTTGAATACCTCGACATCTAACACCATTCCCAGAGAAGGGTGTATTGGACATTTTACTTTGAATACAATATTCACAAGTATGTAAGATCTGAAATTTTAGACACTCTAAAGTTTCGTATCTTACTAGTCTATTGATCAAATCAATAGACAAATGTCCAAGGCTTGATGCCAGATCATTGTCAAATGATCTTCAACCTCCTATTGATCTTATAAGGTTTGATTTTCAGTATTAGAAATCTTAATGAATCATTCATTAATTTTCTAATTTTGTGGAGTCCACTAGATGTTAGATTACTATCTGAAATATATCCATCATAACTCTTTATGATAGTTCTATCTCAGAATTCATGTTTATTTCCAACATTTAGAAACAAACAATGAGGGTATTCTAATATCTACGTCATAGAGACATTCTCTAAGACTAAGGGCTCTCCCACTGAGAATATGAAGTCCATCTATCCAACAGAGATTGTCACAACAATTGCACCAATATCCATGTAGATGACTATTAAACCTTAAGATCAAATTTCTAATCTTCTAGTATATATATGCAACCAATTGCAAATGTCATTAGAAGATTGGGATACAATTGTCAGACTTTATCTTATGAAATAAGAAAGTCAGAGTCAATGATTATATGTAGATTATTCCGATGCTCTATCTGAGTCCTTCACTAAGGATTTTAGATAGATTTGATAGTCATACTATCAACACATCAACTTATTGTAGTATAGGCATTCATCCAACTCTTTGGATGTCATATGGAAGTCACAGAAGTAGGTCAACTCTTTGACTTTCCTTCTTACTCGGGTCCGACCCATGCTTCCACTGCACTCTCTTAATCTATAAACAACCATTGCTTAAGACTAAGGATCTCTTATGTTAAATTCAAAAGAATTCAATGTAAGAGCATTTCAACATTTATACATGCTTCACTAAATTCATACAATATGAATATTATGAAGCTTCATGAATGACTTGAGTATAGATAGTAGAATGATGACACTCATCATATCTACATTCATCTTAACTCTTAGAGACTTAGGTTCAGGCAGGTATTCAAACATTTTGAATACATCATCTCTTTCGAGCCACCATTCTGCATAATGTAGAGAACCATGTCATTCATGATTAAATGTCTAGAGCACATATGTATGCCAAAATATCTTCTTTTATTTTATAAGGATTATTCGACAATTACGATCACCATCGACATGTCACTTCCAAAGTACACTCGATGAAGGATCAAGACTACAGAGACATACAAACCCTAAGGCGATGTCTTATTGTCTTATTTAATTGTCATTCCTCATTATCTTGAGGAAACTTGCACATTGCAACCACATACATTATGTGTTCAATTGCAAGTACAATCTCTGGATCATGAGTCCAATCCAAGATATTTTTACTGGTTATCATTGAGTATAACATTGAGTGGGTTTAATGAAGGATTATCTGAAATAAGAAATTTGCATAAGGGTATATATATTATATATATATATATATACATATTTTACTTTGATTTAGGAATTTTTATATCAAAGTTGTCTTGCCTTGTCAACACTGAAAGTTCATTCCCTTAATCACTTTCAATGTAAGAGATATTCTTACCATTATATCTCTAGCAAGATCTGGGATCTCCTTTCCTATCTTCGTTGCATCCCAATAATATGAGAACCTACAACTCGGATAAAAAGAAGCGGGAACACATTCCGCCTTGCAAGTCCAACTTGCATTTCCCAATTCGGTCTTTAACACCCGGGCCCACCACCCCTAAGATGATGTTGACCCGTCATTAATTGAACCAACCGTCAACAGGCTTAATACTCGCTATACGCAATCCAATATCGCCCCAATAATATGAGGACCCGATATTGGGGTCACTACGTATACGGCCTTACTCTTTCGAGAAGCAAAGAACCCGATCCAATTAAATCATGTACAGGATCTGTCACTTCGGACAGGCGTCTCCTATACACAACAACTGGCGACGAAATCCTTTGCCTTGACGGGAGACCATGGATGTCACTTATGTGATCCTCCACCTCATATTCAAATTGTAATTAATTATTGTGAATCATATTCACATAATTAATTCTTCCAAGGGAAATACACATCTATTCAAAATAGAGTGTTTATTGGATATAATTAATTTAATCATATTAAATTAATCATTAATCCAATCATCAATCAACAAACATGTCTTTTACTTGAATAGTAGGTATATACTCAAAGTACGTATTATTCGAATTTTAATAATTAGAAAAATACATATTGTCTGTCTCTGGTATTATACAGTCCCTACCCGCTGTCATGGCCAGTACCGACGAGAGTGGGACGGACCACATACGTTGCAACCCGCGACCCCAATGCTCTCCGACTAGGCACCACATCCGCCTCGGGAAAGGATAATACCAGATAGACCATCATGTACTTTGAGATGTTCATCTGTTTTTCAACCGAAATTATACCATATAATATAAATCAAAACATTTTTGATTATAAGGAGATTTGCTAGACAAATCCCCATTCCTATTCAAGTAAAAGGTTTTTCATGTAAAAGTTGTCCTACAACTATTGTAGGATAAACTATAGTTTTCATGAAGGCAATGTTTGTTGATGAACCAATGATCAAGATCTAATATCTCATCATTGTGGTTTAGGCAAGTGTCATTCAATGAAATAATTATTTCTTTAAATATTTCACAAATATTTAACACTAATTATTCCAGAAAATTAACAATTAATTTTCATCATGATAATTGAATGACATATCACAAGGTTCAAGATCAAGAAATTGTTAATTTCCAGCAGTGACCCCCAATCACTAAAATTAACTTATCTTGATCAATTTAAATCCAAAAAATGCAAACTCAGTTTCCAAATATTGCCTATTTGATTTATTAAAGAACTCAAGTGATAATTCACACATTTCAAGGCGGATTAAAACCGTAATCATCTCATTAATTACGTTCAAATCCGCAGTTCCCGCAACAGTGAATATAGTCATATTCAAAAAGCCATATCTTGAGCAAATAAAGTCCAAATTTAGTAAACTCAAGTCCTATGGTTTCCTTGTTTAATGGGGAACAAAAACCAATTGAAAATTTCGTGTTTAAACATTTTAAACAGAGCCGAAAAATTCAATTTTACAGAGGTGCGAAAATTGAAATGCAGTAAAAATTTCGCAACCCTTTCAAGAACCAAATCGTCTAAGGTCTATGGATCATATCCAAAACCATAATCGACCTATGGCTCTGATACCACTTGAAGGATATTGAGAATCCTTAAGCGCATCATGGAAGCGTGTCGATCGCATCGTATGCAATCGGAGCAACTAGTCGTACTAGATGCTAGATGCAGCGGAAATTAAAAATTTTAACTTTAAAGATGAAACCACATGATCACGAGAACACTTCTCGGATCGTTTCATCAAACCACAAAGTACAAGGAATACCTCTTGAAGCGTGGTTGTGATCGCGAGATCCCAAAGTAGAGATCCTCCTATCTTAAGTCCGATCCACGAAGAACGCACTTGCGGGCGTGATGATGAGTCACGTTCCTTCCCGCAATCCTCGATGAAGATCCAAGCGTCGAAGAAGAAGCCGAGAGTCTCTCCTTTCTCAACACAAAGTGGACGTCCACTTGATGAAGAAGAGAAAGAGAGAGGGCGAGAATGAGAAAGAGAGAGAGAGAGAGAGAGTTGTAACTTTGCACAACTCTTAATGATGTACCATGGAAGGCTACCCTAGCCCTCTATTTATATTAGTTTAGGATCCAATGGATCTCAATCCATGGGACACATGGATCCAAAGGCTATGCTTGGTCCATGCTAAATCAATGGCTATGATTGTTGTTGGTTAAAACCAACAACATTAATTTAAATTAAAAAATGTTGCAACATTATCAACATAATTTAATTTAACTTTAACTAATTAAGAGATAATGTGATAAATAAAAATGGAGTCAACCAATCTCCCTAAAAATGGGGTTATTTTGTCTCCTTTTATTTTATCTAATTATTTCTTAATAAATTGCAATAACTATTATTGCAATAATATCCACCAAATTAATTCCAAATTAATTTGTGAATATTTCAATCATGCCATTGATCATTATGTGAATCATATTCACAACCCAAACTAATTAGTAAATTGCATTTCCAATTAATTAATAAATGTGAATCCAATCCACATTATTAATTAACAAATGCTATTTACATAAATTCTCTCTCTTATATATGTATATTATAAATCATATTTATAACACACATATATCATGGATAGTGTTATCCACATTCTCTTAATCCTTGATAATTAAATCCCATTTAATTATCTTAGACAATCATTTTCACAATATGAATCATATTCATATTTAAGCTTGATAATTAAATCTCATTTAATCAACAAGTCCTTGCTTGGATATTTCATCAAATGAATTATTCTTGAATCCCTTCAAGAATAATGTGCTTTCTCCGCGGATACTTGGAGATAAGGATAGGGCGATTGTATTATTCCACGTATAGTGACTTGGATATTGAGATATTATCTCAAATCCAGATCTTACGAACCTCCCATAGATGCTTGATTAAATCAAGACCACAAATCTAATCTTCTGATTGTATCTGAATCTCATTCAGACCAATGTCCAACACTTGGACTAAGATCAGATTGCTTCTCTACTGAAAGGAGTCATTAAAATCCAGACCTGTTTCATCACTCCCTCGGAATGGAAGCGTCATGGATATACAATCGTTTATGATCACATCACCCTCAGGTATTCCCAATACCTGTACATCCTGCATACTGGAAGACCCATGGTCAACCCGAAGATCAAGATCTATTTTACACTGTCTTCTTCAGGGTTTGATCACTAAGTTTCTCATTTTATCATTGGGATTTGGTATCGATCATATGCTTTCCAAAAGCATATATCATACCTAGGTCTTGATCATATACTTTCCAAAAGTATATATCAAACCTACAAATTCAGTCAAGCTTCCAAAGCAAGACGACCGTGCACGGAATTTGATTCTTCCCAATATCTCATGAGTGAGCTCATGTCTTCCGGTTCAGTAGTGAACCTGTATGATCCCTTTGAGAGATCGTATTACTCATATGCCCTTATATGCACACCAACGCGCCGATGTATAGACCTTAGTTAGGTCATCAACCTATTGGTCTGTCAAATGTACATACTCAGACATATAGCAATACATCTGTCTCCGGTCAGAGGATGCATGCCTATGCTGTGACAGCATTCAACACAGGACTTAGGTTATCTCGATCTCGTTAAGTCAACTCTTTGACCTAACTAATCTGACACCTCCGAATCTCTATTCCTATGCAGAGGACCTGCATCAAGAGGTCGGTCAGATATCAGCCTATGTGAGAAAGGATTGCCATCTCCTACTCAGGCTGGAGATTACATCTTAACAATCATTTGACGGTGCTTGATGAGTCCTCAATCTAACTCTTTAGATATTCATCCAAGCACCAGCCTCTATGATTCAATAATTGAATCAACAGCTGTATGATCATTAAGATAGCCATGGTACATAACCCTAATTGTACAGAGGGACCTATTATGCAAATTATTTATTCTTCATTTCAGATCAGGGAATGATATTCACAATAACATTTATTGCATAATGGCTCGCCGTGGGCTCACATGTCCAACATAACCCCCGTCCTATAGGGTTCCTCGATTGGAGGATCCTTAGATTTCGTTTCGATCTTATTTTCCCATACTGGGCTGGCCCATTTAGAGTGACTCAATCTGAAGAGTCTCTCTCCCGTCTCAGGAGCATAGTTGTGGAGTGTGCTTAGCCCTTGCTAGGATAGTACTCCCACTGGGAGGGCAAGATGGAAGGGTCTCTTCGGAGGCTTCCTTACCGTTTGAGTTTGGTTACAGTTAAGCTTAGTTACTTTTGAGGTTGGTTATAATTGAGCTTGTGGTTACTTCTGAGCTTGGTTTCATTGAGATTGTTTACTATTCTACAAGTAGGTCCCTGCGAGACACATAAATCATAAGAACAAGAGATACTATGTCGATTGTTAGATGACACTAGTGGACGTATTGGGAAATTATTTAGGATGCATTACACTCTAATGCATGCCTACGTAGACAACCAACCCTAGGCATTCTTCACTCCTTGGAGTCATAGGGTGAGATCACACTTAGACCAATACCACAAACTATCCACTAAGCTTGAGAACTTAGACAAAGAAAAGATTAGATCATGAAACTCATGATCTACATCTAATGAGAACTATCAACATGACTTATAAATAATGAAAAGATGATAACTTAAAAACCATCTTCTCGTGCAAGTAGCTTGTTAAATTTAAATGCAAAATACTACCTACTTCCTTTGTTTTGAAACCACATATATACCTTTTTTATTTTAATAAATTATATTGTACTTAACTTTTGTTGACATTCATTTCTTCATAACATGAATGGTAGGCAAGATGCCCTTGACTTGGTAGATTGGCAAATGGATCTGAGCTTATTCTATTTACTTTTAACGGTATGTTATAGCGTTTGTTCATGATATATGTAACTCTCTTGTGCTTATTCATGTCTCTTCTATTATATTTCAGAATACCTGTAGATAATGTCACTTTCTTTAACACATGTAACCTTATATGGAAATTAATGAAAATATTTCTTGGTAACACTTGTTAGTTTTGTGGTTGTTTATCATTATTTTGACTGTCATTCGAAACGTGGAAATTTTCCCTCATTTTGTATAATCTAATGCAATCAAGAGTGAAGATAATATTTTGAATGGTGTGTAAATGGGTAACCCAGATCTCCGGACGAGCATCATCATAGTAACCCCATATCAACCTACATCTATTTTTTCCATTAATATTGACGGATAACATTAAAATTTTACAATTTTAATCTTGTGGGTTCACTACATTTATGGACTACCTCCTTTCCCAACCCCTCTCTTCCATATTTCATTGTACTGGAGTCCAACGCCCAAATCCACACCAATGCCATCACCTCTTGAGTCCCATCACCTTTCCCTTCTTGTCCTATCATATCTATCACCTTTGATCGCCACTTAAATCAGAGCATCAACTCTGCTCCATGACATGGGACGATCCATCCAACTCTTTTAAAATCCACGACCAACGAGATAACCTTCTCCTCTAGTTCTTTTTTTATCTCTCATACCTTCCATCTCTGACCATGTGAGGTGGCTGGAGCTTTATGCCCCTTTTCCTCCACATCAAGGAGTCCTCCGCTCCTATAATTTCCTCTGATCACCCGTCACCCAATAAGTTGAGCTTTTGCTCGAGCTCCATCACTATTTCTTGCAAATCTTTGGAAATGAGTCATTCCCTTGGGGAGTTAAATTTCAACCCAACATTAGTGAGAAACAATGAACCATGACAATGAACCACTATCATGCTTTGGTTTCAAGAATTCTGGTCGGCTCCATTACTTAACATCAAGTTGAGGGGCCATGTGATTGAGCTGATTTCTTCACCAATTGGACCACTTTCTAACATTCCATCAACAAGAGCTGATTCACGAAGGAGACTCAATACAGAACCCTCACTGAAAGTTCCAAGATCTCTATCATGTACCTCGCAGATGCCGCTCGCCAAAACTTGGGCTTCATCCTGTAACCATCCATAGAATTTTGCCACTGAAGCCATCTAGGGGTGTTTTAAAAATCCAGCCAAATGGGTACTCAACCCAACCCAATCGTTTTGACGTTAAGTTCGTCGTAAAGAATTTTTGACTCAGGTACCCATGAGAAATAACCCACTCAACCTGGTGGAAAAACCCAATATAATCTTGGATGCCCAGTTGGAAATAATCCATCAAAGGTCTTCACCGCTCTTTCCTCCTACCTACACACATGCCTCTGGTTTTCACTTTTCACTACTAGGGCTTCGTGACTTCGTCCCTGCCAACACCCCCTCCCCATTGATTTCCCTCTACTCAAACTCCATCTCCTCCTCTCCATCACCAGGCTACTGCCAACACCTCCTTCACGCACGTCTCCCCTCTGTCACTAACACCACCTGCAGTACCACTTCCTATCCACATCGCCAATGTCGTAGCTATAACTCAAAACTGCTCGTCGTTGCCGCTGTTCTCGATTAGGACCAATGCTTGTACCCTTCTCCAGGCTTATTGAGGGTGATGCGTATTGTCTTCAACCTATTTTTCTTTCTCATGATTCTTTGATTGTTTCTTGTGCTTTACAACCGAGGATTGACATTGTCTGTTTTTCTCAAAACTTGTTGGCTGCTGAGAACTTGTAGAGATGATTCACTTCAAGAGTTTTGAAATTGTATAACTACTCATGGAGTTTATATCATGGGAATG